>CM038465.1:24015249-24118081 GCA_021464415.1 Lonicera japonica | reverse complement strand
ACTAATAGCGAGAAGTATCTGTCTGTTGACCTATTTTGGTCAAAAGTTCTCGGATTATTGTTTGTATTATTGCGATACCCCGGCGTGGAGTAATTCCCACTGTTTCTTTGGGGACCTTGATTATAAGGATTATTAGAATAACCCCCTCTATATGGCCCGTAAGTGGAGACTTGATTGATGGCTGACATTGAAGTCCTCTTGTATTGAGATGCAGACTTCTTGGTTTCGGCTTATTTTGCTAACACTTCCTCAATCTCATTGCCTACATGGAGTAAGGCTTTAAACTGGCCAAAGAATTGATGCCCCATTTGAGTTCAAATTTCGGTCTTAATAATCATTTACAATTGCTCTTCTTCGTCGAGACGTTCAACTATTTGGGCGACGAGTTCCTCCATCTCGTGATGAATTCACTTATATTTTCCCCTTCTTTCTACTTAGCCATTTTCAAATGCTTTCTTGTGATTTTAAGTTCTTCATTCGTTTTGTATTAGGCAATGAATTCTTGGACAATGGCAGACCAAGACCGGATATGATACTTCTCAAGACTCAAAAACCAACTTTGGGCTGGTCCAGCGAGAGTACGATGAAAGGAGTTAGCCTACTCAGCTTCCCCGATGTCATAAATCCTCATCGACCTACCATAAGATTTTAGGTGGAGTTCCAGTGGCGTAGTTCCCGTGAATTTCGAGATGGTGGCATCTTGAAGCCAACAGGATAGCGAGATTTAGGGTATAAATTATAAGTTTGCATTTGAGTTAAATCCTTTGAGCTTTCGGGCACCTTCTGAGTGAGTGTTCTCAATTGTTCTTTAAGCTTAGACAATTCCTTATCATCTCTGTGTGTTTCTTTAGGTGATGGACCTTCTCCTTGAATGCTTGTCGGCCTTCTCACCGGCTCATAATAGCGATCATGGTAAGGACCATGCATTGGCTGCATCGTCGGAGGGACTTGATAAATTGGGTTTTGATGTAGCCAATTGCTAACTGGATCGGGCTTGACCCTCGGTTGATTCGACTGTTCAAACGGAGGTGGTACTTTACTATGGACTAATATTGGTGGTGGCGGAACAACCGGGGTCTCTTTTACCGATTCTGTTGTACGTCTTTTGCCCAACTCGTCCAATTTGGCACGAGTATTTCGATTGTCAGTTAGAAGTAGGGACAAGCTCTGGTTCAGATTCATCAGCATCCGATATAAGTCTTCTGGATTGGGTATCAAGATATTCCAACTTGTGCTCATGCCGACTAAATTTGGATCCGTATTCTGATGCGGTGGTAAACCCCCCCCCCCCATAGTATTATTCTGTGTCGTACCTTGGTTTGGGTAGAAAAGACCAGGCGGCGGATCCGCTGCATGATTCAGCTAATTATTCATATTTCGATTCGGGGTATTCTAGTCCATGGAGTCGAAAGAATCTGGTCTGACTAATCGTCCGGTATTGTCTCTTCCAGCCCGTGCTGAGGCCAGATTGAATGGGTATCTGAAGCGGGAGAGAAGGATCAATCCATTTGCATACATTTCCCCAGAAAATAAAAACAATATATTGGTTTAGAAATTGCCGGACCTTATTCAGAAATACATCGATCGGGACGACGCTTAACACACAAAAAATTTTCTTTAGGTGAGATAAAAAATAGACCAACATTGACAACTTGAGAGCCCCGTATAGAGGTAGGATAGGAACATAATTCCTTGGGTTCCTTTACTGTCTACAGTTTGAAAAATCATTTTCGAAAAGAATTTTTAGGAAAATCATTTGAAAACACGGGAAGTTCTCTCCTCACGAGTTGCTTTATTCATGGAATCAGTGCTAGGAAAATTACGAAGATTTTCAGTCTCCATGAATTTTTACGGCGGAAGTTGGCCAGCCTCCAGCCGTACTTGCCAAAACCACGACGGTATGATTGACAGGGCCTTTGCCTACTAGATTCTCACAGCTATCGATCATTAAAATGTTGCAGAAAATCTTTGTGTTATAAGCTGACTCTCCTATATGCAAGCGTGGTTGAATAGGGCAAGGTTTAAGGCTCCCTCCTATTTGGAAGGTCTTACGATATACCTCAAGAGCGCAGGTATGTGTAAGGACCTTTTGATATGCGTCCCGAGTACATGAGTGTCCTCGTCACTCTATATACCTCGATAAGTACTTGGCCAATGAGAATGGTACCAGGCCCTTTTAGCTAGTGCAGACCAGCAAGCCCGAGCCTTGTCATGACTCTGGTCCCGAGGTTGATAGGGTAAGCTCACACTCGCAAAAATTCATGATAAGGTGTGAGTGCGTGCGAAATAACAATATGGCGGTTCATTATTGATCAATGCTTTAGGGTTTGTTAACGTATTTTGCATAATTTTAATTGTGAAAACGATTTTCCTCACATAATTAGCAAATAAAGGTATCAGGGTATCCACCTATATCATTTCTATGTTATCCTAGGACTAAGGCTTGCCATACCTATATTTAATAAATAACAAGAATTAAATATATGATCCATTATATTATAGCTTAGTTCTCATCTTACCCAGCAGAGTCGCCACTATGAGAACCCTGGTCTCCAACCCATCCTTCTGGGTTTCTTGTTTTACTCGTTTTGAAAGAAAATGTATTTTGTAGAGTCGCCAGTTTTTTTTATGAGGAAACAAACAAAAGATCATACAAAGGATAATTCGAAAATGAATTATCTTTCATACATTTGAAAATAGAGATTTATTTTAATAACTTGTTTTTGCTAGGGTTTGGGAACTGCGTTACGAATTGGGAAGGTGTTAGGCACCCAATTCACCATTTCAGTCTCTTAATGGATCATGTATTTAATTCCTATTTTAGATATCTTGCAAGAAGTTTGAATTGTTTTTAGAATAGACTTTTTCTGATAAATTCAGTTTAAAAATAGTATTTAAGAAATCAGACTCGGGCTTTTCGAGCGCTTACGTATTCATTTATATAATGAAATCAGAGTCTCGTAATTTGATTTGTTTGGAAACTGTTTTGTATTTTTGTTTTGTTTTGAAAACGTGTCAAAACAAGTTTTAGTTTTCTTGTAAAACCTAGGAAAGACTAGTTTTGAAAATAGTGGACTTCTTTGCAAGTTATCTAATTTTCTTGTATAAATACTTTTATTAAAATTCGGTATTGAAATTCAATAGAGTTGTAGAAGGACATACCTGACAAGCTTTGTAACACCCCGTTCCTAAATCTCAAGCTTAGCGCGTTCAAAAATCGCGAGTAAGGCGATTTCGAGCTCCAAATAGTGAAATATTGTTCTGAAAGGAGCGACAGTATTTGGATACTTCCAATAAGTCATACTAGTGTATTTAAGCTTGCTAGAATGTCCAAAAGTCATTTCAGGTGATTAGAGTCGAAATCGGGATGTAATTTCACGTTTTCAATTTACCTGACTTAATGATTTTGGGCTAACTTGGAGGAAGCGTAACTCCTTCATTCTTCATCAGATTGAGTTTTCGTCCAAAAGGTACCCTATATTTTTTACCAATCTACAACTTTCGTGCTTCGGCCAAAGGCATATTCGGACTTCTACTAGGTCAAAAATGAGCGCGAAAACGGTCAATTGCTATCAGTTGTTCATTCTGTAACACTAACGCGCTGACTTCGTCGAATTTCTGGAAATTATCTATCCATAATTTGGGAACACTTTAGTCTAGGAAGTTGTAGAGCTCCGAATAAGCTTTCCGTGGACATAAAGATCACCTCATTCAGACATCCAAGCTAGAAGTTATGGCCTTCCAAAGTTTAGCTGTAACACCCGGTTTCTTTATCGCTTGCGAATCACGACCCATATCGCGTATAAGACTGAATTTGGCTCTGGGTAGCCAAATTGGGTTCTGTAAAGGTTGGCATGGTTTGGAAACTTCCAACAAGTCATATTAACATATATAAGTGTATTATAATGACCATAAGTTGTTTCGGGTGGCTCGGACGGAAATCGGCTCGAAAAATCACGAGTTTGGAACCAATGCGATAAATAATTTTTATCCGAATTTGGAAGACCATAACTTTTCATCCGAACTCCAAATGAGTCCCTGTTTTCGGCCACATCTTCATTTCAATGCCCTCTACAACTTTTTTGTTTTGGCCGAGACCCACTTCTCACTCCTCGATGGCCAAAATTGGGCGTGAAGTTGAGACTTTGACCAAACAGCAAAACTGTGTGCTGTGAATAGTGGTAGTCGACTACATGAGTTTTGATGTAGTCGACTACATCGACCTGGGCGAGAATTTCATATATTTTCACCTCCTTTCTTCCCCATTTAACACATATCTTTTGGACAGGTTCTAGAGAGAGAGAGGGAAGGCGATTTTGGGGGATTTGCGAGTGATTCAACACCATGATCCAAGCTCATCCTTCATCCACCATTCTATAACTATTCATCTCCTTCTTCACCATTTCATCACATTTCTAGGGTTTAAGGCTTCAATTTGGGGATTTCATCTTGGCGCTTCTCTGGCTCGATTCATCCGCAATTCTTCGAGGGATTGACCCTCCTAAGGTGGGAACAATAGTATTTAAACTCCTTTTCAACTTATTATAACATATTCACACCAAATCAATCCGAACCTAGGGTTTTTGTTCAAAGTTTCATGTTCATGGGGGTTTGGGCTAATTTCTCTTGATTCTTTGTTTGATTTGAACTTAAATACAGATATAAATAACGGATTTTATGATAAGCCCTAATTTCTATATTGTTTTTGGTAAGATTTATACAAAACCCTTATGTACGGATACGATAAGGTACTGTGTACTCTAATACGCATACATACACTTCTATACTTGGTCTCAAAAGTAGGCTACGGCCTTGATTACTCTTATTGGTGATATTGTTGTTGTACTTTGACTGTTGGTTTATATATTATGAGTTTTGTTATTTATTTGGCCAGTCCGTAACTGTGCTGGGCGTAATTATAACCCTTTTATATATAATCAAAGCATTATGGTGTTAAGGGGAGGTATATATATATTGCGTATACTATGAGAACTACATTATATTTGGCTTTGGTGCCACGTTGACTGAACACATATAATGCCTCCCAAATTCATGATCTTTTAACTGAGCCATTAGTTGACGGACCTGGCAAGCCTAGCTCAAGTACAACAGCAATACCACTATATGTTATACAATATGCATATGTACACATATCATGAATAAATATATATATATACGAGCTATACAAATACATATGGAATGTATGTATATTCATACCTACATCTGTTGGATTCTATATTCTTATGATTTCACGGATTTGATGTGTTTATTATTATTTGATATTGATTAGCGGATAGCCACACCGTTCGTACTAGATAGATGGTGATTACCTGTAGCGTATAGCCTTGGTGGCTATGTGAGTATTATTGTAGCGTGCGCCTTTATAGCGGCATGAGGTAGCGTATGCCTGTGTGGCTGCGTGAGGTAGCGTCTAGGTGGACCTGGTAGGTGGTCCCTGCCTTGGGCAGAAGAAACCGAGTTGCCAGCTATCTCTGTGCACAGTAGATTTATGAAAATCCTAGACGTGAGTATGATATGTGATTGATGTGATAGATCTAGTCGCGGTGTTGTGGCAGATACAGTATGATGACGTATATACACATATATTGCCTTTCTTATAATTTTGGGTTGGGGGCATTATAACTGCATTTCACGAAAAGGTTTTCCATGCATTGGTTGCTTCTTAAATGTATTATATACATACATGTATTTACATTTGTATATACATATTTCTACCCAGAGGAGATTTGTTACACAGAGGCAGCATATATACCAACCTTACTTTCATTATATTGCATTGCATGGCATGCATGGTTTCTAATCTATTTTCTTATACAAACCTTATAGTTCCCACTGAGCCCGTTTGGCTCACTCCCATTTTCCAAACCAGGTTTTGCAGGTGTTCGCGAGAATGCTACGAGTACAAGTCTAGATAGCTCTGAGGACCCTGATCACCTAAGTCGTTAAGAAACGACTTATGTACTAGTTGATTAGTTAGTAAATGATTATTTATTATAATGTTGTATTTTGATATAAAGCTTATTGAGATTGGGACCTCATTGGAGGCTTTGTATAAATGACTTTTCTTTAAATGTGGAGTATCTATTGGAAATGGTTTATATGTACATATTAACAGGTTTTGGTTTACCTTTATGAACAAACTCCACATGCCAAAATTTTCTAAAATTACTGAATTATAATGAATTCCCTTTTTATATAAGTTCTAAGTTTTATTATTTCTTACCCGTCGTCGCGTACGACTCCGTGGCTAACCGGGTCCTGGAGGTATAATCCTCTAAACGGGATTTCGGGGCGTCACAAGTTGGTATCAGAGGTATAGGTTTGACGTTTTCCTCGGGGGATTCATGGGTAGATCCGAAATTAGTGGTGCGAGCAGTTATAGTATTCCTCGGATGATCGATATACATTTTCATGCGGTAGGATTCTACCGTTAGGATATTTAGAAAATGGGAGAATTGTGAAAGGAGATGTGGCTTGTCTTGGTTACATCCATTCACAAAGTACTTGTTTAATTCTTTTGGCCTCTTTCGTAAATTATTTCAGTCATTGGCTCCTATATCGTCTGTTTTACATATACGATTTGTGTTCAGGATTAGTTCTGCCACTAAGTGAGCAAAAGGCGACTGTTGGATTATGTTATAATCATCCGCCGGCCAACGGTTGACTACCTAATAAACCACCAGTCCATTACTGCTGACTGAGGTTAGAACGTGGCATACTCGTAGAAGAGTGGCTGCTAAAGTCCTATTCCCAGTGTTTACCCCATTGTTTCTTCTTCGATTTTCTTGAGGGGTGAACATAGTAAGTGGTTGATCGCTTTTCCATATTCGTATGGCCGCATTCGAACTTATAAGCCTAGTTACGAGAGAGGGGATCTTTGGATTATGTTCAGAATTGACCATTTTTTTTACAAGTAAACTCTTATATTGTTCTAGACATCATTTGACTTGAGATATCTCTTTAGCAAGATGACGATTTTATAGTGGGATATTGATCAAATTTTCTTGAAAACCCACCTAAAAAGTACGAGAATGACCAAGTTTAGTCACGCATGTACTTATATCCTATCTCCTGAGTCTAAACTTGATATGGAATAATGGAGACTGGTACAGTTGGTTGTGTATGCCTATGTACCTTATCCTAAGAGTCTCGAATCGATATGGATGTATAAATGGATTTTCTTATGGACGCCGATGCCTCGTGTGTGCCTGGGGTGTGTTATTCCTTGGAATAAAAAGGCATATGACAGTGGTGAGACATGCTTTATGTGTATTTTCTTTTGAGAATGATCAGTTATAAGTATTCATGCCTCAGGAAAAGCATTGAATATGCTTATTTCATAATTGAAGCCTCATTTTGTTTGTTATGTAAGTTTAATTGGGAACGAGAACCCATTTAATGAACCTTGTCTCCAGTAAAGATGTGTTATGCCTTGTTCCCTAAAGTGATAGCAGAGAATCTTTCATGAAATTTGCAAGGCGTCTCACTCTTACTAGTTACAGGCTCATATTTCCTTCGCAATAAGGAACCCACAACGAATTCTTCTGAAGCACAATTCATTTCCATTTTCAATAGAGGGACCTATCAGAGTAGCGCAGCGAAAGGTTGCGGACTTGTCGAATTGAGGCTAGGGTAATTATTCCTTTTGTAAGCCTCTCACCTTTGTTAAGTATATTGCATTGGGACCTTAAGAATTTAGTTTGTAATGGGACTAGAAGTGAACTCCCTTGGTAAATCTTGAAAGAGAGTGTTTGTTTAACAGTTGTATCTCGTGGTAAAAAGGATGGAACCCTTAGTAGAACTTAATGCTCTTCTATTTCATATCCTTTGTTGTTTTCAAGTGGAGTTTTTGGCACACATTCAAGTTGATTATGATTTCATTTACCATGATAGAGGAGATTGGTTCGAATTACTCAACGATATATTGGATAATGAAGTATCAATTGTGGCTTAGTGAACTAAGGATTTGAGCTCTCCTCATACTAGAAAGGTGCAGTACCTCTGAGACACAAAGTGTACCTTTGCTTGACCCTTACTGAGTTAGCCTCTATGAAATGAGCACTTTTGAGAAATCATTCCCATCATCCTACGTAGACATCTAGCTAGAGAAATGGGTACGCTAGTTATAAAGGAAGTTTTCGCTAAAGGAGGAGTCTGGAGCAGAAAATTGTACCTTCAGTTCAGGATGAGTGTCTTGGTGAAAATTTGTCCTGCCCTATTTCAAGAATCCAGATGTTGATGAGGTAAGCATTTCAAGCTTGAGACCTTCATATTCCCTTCTTGATTATAATTTGGAATTTGAAGTAGTACTCCAGATTCAAGCCTTATTGATACCCATTTACGGGCAAACCCTTTAAGGAGGGGAGACGAAACTTAACCTTGATAAATAGGCCTTGTTCGCACCATCATTTCTCTTCCTTTTTATTTTTAGGTCGAAGTTTGTTCTGGCTTGGGGGAAGAACAGTCTGAATTATTCTATTGGGTATGAGTTATATCCTTTGAAGGAGTATGATCTCTTCTAAGATCATGCTAGCGTACAACGAGTCTATCACTTTCGCTCTGTGTATAGTGATTTTCCCAAGAGATTCTCATGAGATGTGTTTCTATTGCCTATTAAGGGGAAGACAAGGTAAGATCCTATAAAATTCTTTTATTGGAAATGCTACGCATGAAAGATGCATTACGAGGAAATCCTTACAATTGGATATGCATTATTTATACCATGTCAGTCGATCCGGGCCTGTGTATGGCGATGCTTTGCATCCTGGGTTACTAGTGGAGTAACCGGGGTTATGATTGTAAAATGATTGCGAGATCGTGTATACGGATGAGAAGACTTCACACCCTTTTGGTGAGCCTATCCTCTTTGCCTGAAATTTACGCGACGTTCAGAAAAATTTCATTCTCAGTTCAGGAAATTCATCTAGGCTAAAAGGAGACATTCATAGCAAGGAATGCATTTGTTGGCATAACTACCGCTTATATTTTGAAACAATTTTCCCAGAACTTTAGTTCTGATTTATGTGAGTTATTCTGAGTCATCTTTCGGATATTGACCCGTGCATTTTTCTCATTTACTCGATCCGACTGAATGGGGTTGAAATCCAGTTCGAATTTCTAGCAGGGTACAAAAATTTGGTTTCCATAATCAAACAGTAACGATTTTGATCTGGTGCCTCTAACCTTTAGTAGAACTATTTTTCTACTGGCTGGATGACACTGTAGTTATCATAACCGAATTGAGAGTTTCCCTTATTTAACTCTTGGGAGATTGACTTATACTCTTTCCTCTCAATTATATGGAAATTGGATTCAGGCTATCAAAATACCGTAAAGTAGACCTGACACTTCATTTTGGACCCTTTAGTCATTCTCTAATTCCTTAGAGATGGTACCTTTTCGTGAGAAATGAGACACTTAAAACCCTTCCATATCTTAAACTTACTATCACTTGAGAGCTTATTTGAGGATTACCAACTTAATCTCTTGTTACGGAATTATAATCACCCGTATTGCAATATGAACGTCATAAGTTTCCTGAGCTAGAAACATCTAAAGCCATTAAGAGACGGAGATTGAGTAGAGTACCGATATTAAGTAGAAGTACATGGTGATAAGAAATTAGGTTGGTGAAGGCGAGATTGTTACCTTGCCCAATGAGTTGGAAGAGAGAAAGAAGCTGTCTAAGGAAAGTTCTATCTTCCACTGCCTAGTTTGTGTATATCGACTAGTGGAAAGCGCTCATGTTTGGTCAGTATCTCCTTCCATTGAAACCCTTATAGAGGTTATGGCTTGTGAAAGAGAATCACTTGAATAACTTTAGTTATGTGGCCTCTTTTCCTTATCATTTGGTAAGATTATTTCTCTTGTTCTGATCCTTGAGTTCAGAATCTTTATTCACTGGCTATTGTGGTCTTCTCATTTAAGGAAGGACAACTATGTGGGTTTTAGAACCACTTGTACATTGGGCTAATTACTACCCTATGGGAATTTCGAGGACGAAATTTATTAAGGAGGGGAGATTGTAACACCCGGTTTCTTTATAGCTTGCGAATCACGACCCATATCGCGTAAAAGACTGAATTTGGCTCTGGGTAGCCAAATTGGGTTCTGTAAAGGTTTGCATGGTTTGGAAACTTCCAACAAGTCATATTAACATATATAAGTGTATTATAATGACCATAAGTTGTTTCGGGTGGCTCGGACGGAAATCGGCTCGAAAATCACGAGTTTGGAACCAATGCGATAAATAATTTTTATCCGAATTTGGAAGACCATAACTTCTTCATCCGAACTCCAAATGAGTCCCTGTTTTCGGCCACATCTTCATTTCAATGCCCTCTACAACTTTTTTGTTTTGGCCGAGACCCACTTCTCACTCCTCGATGGCCAAAATTGGGCGTGAAGTTGAGACTTTGACCAAACAGCAAAACTGTGTGCTGTGAATAGTGGTAGTCGACTACATGAGTTTTGATGTAGTCGACTACATCGACCTGGGCGAGAATTTCATATATTTTCACCTCCTTTCTTCCCCATTTAACACAAATCTTTTGGACAGGTTCTAGAGAGAGAGAGGGAAGGCGATTTTGGGGGATTTGCGAGTGATTCAACACCATGATCCAAGCTCATCCTTCATCCACCATTCTATACTACTATTCATCTCCTTCTTCACCATTTCATCACCATTTCTAGGGTTTAAGGCTTCAATTTGCGGATTTCATCCTTGGCGCTTCTCTGGCTCGATTCATCCGCAATTCTTCGAGGGATTGACCCTCCTAAGGTGGGAACAATAGTATTTAAACTCCTTTTCAACTTACTATAACATATTCACACCAAATCAATCCGAACCTAGGGTTTTTGCTCAAAGTTTCATGTTCATGGGGGTTTGGGCTAATTTATCTTGATTCTTTATTTGATATGAACTTAATACATATATAAATAACGGATTTTATGATAAGCCCTAATTTTTATATTGTTTTTGGTAAGATTTATACAAAACCCTTATGTACGGATACGATAGGGTACTGTGTACTCTAATATGCATACATACACTGCTATACTTGGTCTCAAAAGTAGGCTACGGCCTTGATTACTCTTATTGGTGATATTGTTGTTGTACTTTGACTGTTGGTTTATATATTATGAGTTTTGTTACTTATTTGGCCAGTCCGTAACTGTGCTGGGCATAATTATAACCCTTTTATATATAATCAAAGCATTATGGTGTTAAGGGGAGGTCTATATATATTGCGTATACTATGAGAACTACATTATATTTGGCTTTGGTGCCACGTTGACTGAACACATATAATGCCTCCCAAATTCATGATCTTTTAACTGAGCCATTAGTTGACGGACCTGGCAAGCCTAGCTCAAGTACAACAGCAATACCACTATATGTTATACAATATGCATATGTACACATATCATGAATAGATATATATATACGAGCTATACAAATACATATGGAATGTATGTATATTCATACCTACATCTGTTGGATTCTATATTCTTATGATTTCACGGATTTGATGTGTTTATTATTATTTGATATTGATTAGCGGATAGCCACACCGTTCATACTAGATAGATGGTGATTACCTGTAGCGTATAGCCTTGGTGGCTACGTGAGTATTATTGTAGCGTACGCCTTTATGGCGGCGTGAGGTAGCGTATGCCTGTGTGGCTGCGTGAGGTAGCGTCTAGGTGGACCTGGTAGGTGGTCCCTGCCTTGGGCAGAAGAAACCGAGTTGCCAGCTATCTCTGTGCACAGTAGATTTATGAAAATCCTAGACGTGAGTATGATATGTGATTGATGTGATAGATCTAGTCGCGGTGTTGTGGCAGATACAGTATGATGACGTATATACACATATATTGCCTTTCTTATAATTTTGGGTTGGGGGCATTATAACTGCATTTCACGAAAAGGTTTTCCATGCATTGGTTGCTTCTTAAATGTATTATATACATACATGTATTTACATTTGTATATACATATTTCTACCCAGAGGAGATTTATTACACAGAGGCAGCATATAAACCAACCTTACTTTCATTATATTGCATTGCATGGCATGCATGGTTTCTAATCTATTTTCTTATACAAACCTTATAGTTCCCACTGAGCCCGTTTGGCTCACTCCCATTTTCCAAACCAGGTTTTGCAGGTGTTCGCGAGAATGCTACGAGTACAAGTCTAGATAGCTCTGAGGACCCTGATCACCTAAGTCGTTAAGAAACGACTTATGTACTAGTTAATTAGTTAGTAAATGATTATTTATTATAATGTTGTATTTTGATATAAAGCTTATTGAGATTGGGACCTCATTGGAGGCTTTGTATAAATGACTTTTCTTTAAATGTGGAGTATCTATTGGAAATGGCTTATATGTAATATTAACAGGTTTTGGTTTACCTTTATGAACAAACTCCACATGCCAAAATTTTCTAAAATTACTGAATTATAATGAATTCCTTTTTTATATAAGTTCTAAGTTTTATTATTTCTTACCCGTCGTCGCGTACGACTCCGTGGCTAACCGGGTCCTGGAGGTATAATCCTCTAAACGAGATTTCGGGGCGTCACATTAGCGCTGCAAGCTCCCCTACGCATGAACAATACCCGCGATTTGAACAACAATAGTTTGTATATATACACATGTGAGCTCCTTCTTCCTCATTCTTCATCACACCATTGGAGAGCTCTTAGAGAGAGAAAGTGAGGGTTTTCCACTCATCTATCATCCTCTACACTAAAGATCAAAGTCTCAATCATCCAAGCACCCTCCTACGCACTATTCAACATCTTCTTAACCTACAAACCTCCATGGCAGCTGAGCTCGGGATTGGGTTCAGAAATTCGGAGTCTACACATCTTCAACTTCCAAATATGGCTTCTCTAAGATGGGAACCTACTCTTAAAACTCATATTCTAACTTATTATTGTTCGATTTCAATTGTATACCAAGTTCTACAAAAGCCTTAGGTTGTGTACATATCTATATATGTGGATTTTGGGATTTATGATGAGATAGGGCTTTATTGTTGAAATTGATGATTGCTGCAAGCTGAATATACCCTAAAATACATGTTTTAACTAAAGATTATAGGTATTAAACTAATTTGTATCAAAACCCACCTACTAGAGAATGTACGAATAAAACTTTGGGGATTTTGGGTGTTGTACTTGAACTATGGTTGATTGTGGGTTATAAACTTTAGATTTGTACATTTATAAAATTTAACTTGCTTGTAGACCACCATCTATGAGATTTGTGCCAGAAACCCACTAAGGTGGATTAGTATACGACAACTTTGGGTCTATTGGCTTAAGAATGTTATTGTTGGGAATTGTAATGCGAATGATACTTCAATACACCTTAGATATATGTTACTAAGGTGAATTATTAGGATGTGGATTTATCTTGGTAGTAATTAAGGAAGATCAATGTAACAGAAGCATACCAGTAAGGCTACAATTATAGAAATTAACTCCTAGCTTGATTAGAATGACCTTCGGATATGGAAAAGACAAGTATTACGCTAGTTTTACGTATATGATACGGTGTGAGATGTAAGAAGCCGATAATATACCAACTGGCCATAAAACACGAATAACAACATTTAGATAAGAATTTGGATGAGTGGTGTGATAATAATGCCCATGGAGATACTAAGTGGATGTGGTGCAATTATGAAAAATTGTATATATACATAATGATTTCCATGTGTAGTCTTGTTAAATATATGTAGAGATATGAATGACCTTGTAATGATAAGCCTATAGGTGTAATGCGCGGTAACGATTATATTGATGAATGGGGGGCGATTGTATGATTGTATATATACATGTGTGTGTGGATTGCCATTCGTGTGGTGGACGGTTTGATTGATGATATATATATGTACATTGTTATGTAAGGAATTGATATATTCCCGTTGGATAATCATACATATGGGTTGGTTACTGTGACGCCCTGAGTGATGAGTACCCCCTTGTGTGGAGGAATGGTAGCTCGAGCGATGAGTACTCCCTTGTGTGGAGGAATGGTAGCTCAAAGGGGGCATCCCACACCGGAAGTTGGGGGATCCTTGGAGACTCATATAAGTAAGATATGGTCGCTAATTAAGTACGAGGCCTTTTGGGTAGCTCACTGGCTTCGGATCCCATGAGAACTCCGAAGTTAAGCGTGCTTGGACCAGAGAAATCCAGGGATGGGTGACCCCCTGGGAAGCTGGTCGTGAGCTCCCAGAAACAAAGCCGTGAGGGTAGATGTCCTGGGGCTGAGGCCTGGCTAGGACGCTACCCAGAGCGGACAATATCGTACTGAGGTGCGACCGGGTCGTTACAAATGGTATCAGAGCGGACCCCACAGAGTACGGTGTGTCGACGAGGACGTCGATTCCCTTGGGGGGAAGGATGTGACGCCCTGAGTGATGAGTACTCCCTTGTGTGGAGGAATGGTAGCTCGAGCGATGAGTACTCCCTTGTGTGGAGGAATGGTAGCTCAAAGGGGCATCCCACACCGGAAGTTGGGGGATCCTTGGAGACTCATATAAGTAAGATATGGTCGCTAATTAAGTACGAGGCCTTTTGGGTAGCTCACTGGCTTCGGATCCCATGAGAACTCCGAAGTTAAGCGTGCTTGGACCAGAGAAATCCAGGGATGGGTGACCCCCTGGGAAGCTGGTCGTGAGCTCCCAGAAACAAAGCCGTGAGGGTAGGTGTCCTGGGGCTGAGGCCTGGCTAGGACGCTACCCAGAGCGGACAATATCGTACTGAGGTGCGACCGGGTCGTTACAAATGGTATCAGAGCGGACCCCACAGAGTACGGTGTGTCGACGAGGACGTCGATTCCCTTGGGGAGAAGGATGTGACGCCCTGAGTGATGAGTACTCCCTTGTGTGGAGGAATGGTAGCTCGAGCGATGAGTACTCCCTTGTGTGGAGGAATGGTAGCTCAAAGGGGGCATCCCACACCGGAAGTTGGGGGATCCTTGGAGACTCATATAAGTAAGATATGGTCGCTAATTAAGTACGAGGCCTTTTGGGTAGCTCACTGGCTTCGGATCCCATGAGAACTCCGAAGTTAAGCGTGCTTGGACCAGAGAAATCCAGGGATGGGTGACCCCCTGGGAAGCTGGTCGTGAGCTCCCAGAAACAAAGCCGTGAGGGTAGATGTCCTGGGGCTGAGGCCTGGCTAGGACGCTACCCAGAGCGGACAATATCGTACTGAGGTGCGACCGGGTCGTTACAAATAGTATCAGAGCGGACCCCACAGAGTACGGTGTGTCGACGAGGACGTCGATTCCCTTGGGGGGAAGGATGTGACGCCCTGAGTGATGAGTACTCCCTTGTGTGGAGGAATGGTAGCTCGAGCGATGAGTACTCCCTTGTGTGGAGGAATGGTAGCTCAAAGGGGGCATCCCACACCGGAAGTTGGGGGATCCTTGGAGACCCATATAAGTAAGATATGGTCGCTAATTAAGTACGAGGCCTTTTGGGTAGCTCACTGGCTTCGGATCCCATGAGAACTCCGAAGTTAAGCGTGCTTGGACCAGAGAAATCCAGGGATGGGTGACCCCCTGGGAAGCTGGTCGTGAGCTCCCAGAAACAAAGCCGTGAGGGTAGATGTCCTGGGGCTGAGGCCTGGCTAGGACGCTACCCAGAGCGGACAATATCGTACTGAGGTGCGACCGGGTCGTTACAAATGGTATCAGAGCGGACCCCACAGAGTACGGTGTGTCGACGAGGACGTCGATTCCCTTGGGGGGAAGGATGTGACGCCCGGAGTGATGAGTACTCCCTTGTGTGGAGGAATGGTAGCTCGAGCGATGAGTACTCCCTTGTGTGGAGGAATGGTAGCTCAAAGGGGGCATCCCACACCGGAAGTTGGGGGATCCTTGGAGACCCATATAAGTAAGATATGGTCGCTAATTAAGTACGAGGCCTTTTGGGTAGCTCACTGGCTTCGGATCCCATGAGAACTCCGAAGTTAAGCGTGCTTGGACCAGAGAAATCCAGGGATGGGTGACCCCCTGGGAAGCTGGTCGTGAGCTCCCAGAAACAAAGCCGTGAGGGTAGATGTCCTGGGGCTGAGGCCTGGCTAGGACGCTACCCAGAGCGGACAATATCGTACTGAGGTGCGACCGGGTCGTTACAGTTACATATATGTATATTTGTGAATAATGATAAGGCCAATAATGCCATGATTGTGTATTGATCTGCTACATATATATATATATGTGTGTGATGTAATGATGAGATTGTATAGTCCATGTGGGGTCCAGGGTTGGTCTCTAACGATTAAGACATTAAGTTGGGACAGAGTGCCCCTAGGTGAAAGACTCGAAACCGTGCACAGAAACGAACGAGAGGCCTTGCTGCCATGTGGGTGAAAGGGCAAAAAATGCAGACTTGGTGACGCTTGGATAATTGTGATTATTGATAAACGCATAATTTTGTAGTCACTAACGCCACTTTGATTGTTATTATCGCGTTTATCTTAGCCTAGTTTAATTAAATTAACCCACTTTTGCACACACACTCAAAATATCAAGAATTGCTTTAACATGGCTAAAAGTAGCCTTTTATAGTGTCTTGATTGTGCCCATAGGTTTTGGAAGTAAGTTGGGGAGCTTTGGGAAGTGTACAAGAGAGATAGAAGCCAAAAGAGAAGAAAAAAAGTCTCCCGAAGTGTCCTCTGATCAATCAGAGGAGCCTCTGATTGATCAGAGGCCACCTTTTAGTGCAGAACTTGCCCTCTGATTGATCAGAGACCTCCCAGAATGCACAGTACAACCCCCAAAAGCAACTTTTCTCCCCTTTTGATGCATTGAAACTCACCATAAAGGCTGGACTTTCTATTTCTAGATTGGATCAGGTGTCTTTCCTTTAGATCTTTAGAAAAGTGTACTAGAATACCCATTTTTGGGCATTGCTCTCCCATTATTTAATTGCTCTTTGTCCCTCATGTAATGTATGTAATTTTCTAGATCTAGATTCAAGGAATATAAGCACTATTTTCCAGCACTTTCTCTCTATCTATCACTTGTAAGAAATCCAGTTAGAGAAACTCTTGAGAGAAATGGAAATCCCTTTAATGGTTTTTGTTCATACAACTATCATGGAGTAGTTTCATTGCTAAGGCTAAAGGATGAAGTTTGCATTGCATTAATTATGTAAGTTTGTTTCTCATTCCATTGTTAGTATTGTTAAATACTTGTTGAATCCTTCATCTTCTCCATTCAATCAACCATTCATAAGCTAGTAAGATAATCCTCATAAGGTGATTAGACTTTGTATGCCTTGTATACATAGATCTCAAGTATTAATGAGGAGATGATACATTTGTGTATTTCTTATTAGCCTATGTCCATTCCTTCTATGATTGAGATACTTTACATTGCCAAGCATGTTTAGTCTTTGAATATTCATGGAAATACCATAAATTTGAGATTCCAATCCTTGAATGCTTTAATGATATGTTGAATGCTTTCTACACTTTATGTGATTTTGAGACTCAATATTTTCTTAGTTAGAGTGTTGCCAAGGACGATCTCTTAAGTTTACGCCATAATCAACTACACTAATCACCTTAAGGATTCAATTTGTATTTATCAAATGTGTCTATACCAGATGATTTAATCTCCACCTAGACCTCCCAATCTTAGACAAATGAAATGTTATGATTTATTGAGCTAAACTTTTTAGTTGGCCATTTTCATTATCAAGTCAATTGCCTAGGGGAAACTAACAATGAATTCTCAATGCCTAGTTTAATTTTATGCCTTTTCTTTTGGTGTACTCAAGTTTGCATCTTGCAAGCATATGGATCTTTGACACGATCATTTTTAATCACAAATAGTTCTATTCATCAATAGTGGAAGAGAGAAATCTTTCAAAAACAAAAGCTCAAGAACTTTGTCAATTTTAAGCACTTTTCTTTATCTTTTACCTGGACTTTTTGCTAAATTAGCTCAAGGTGGTTTGAATCTCTTTGGAGGGCAGCGGTCTCACTTTGTGATTTGGCATTCATAGTTTTTTTTTTTTTTTTTTTCAAATGCACAAAGGAAACTATTCACCCTTTTTCCATATGGTAACCTTTGCCTATCCTTAATATTAGACAAAATGACTTATGAATTTAGTCAAGTGAAGCTTAAAGTCAATATTAAGTTTAAAAGTCATCCAAGTTCTCAAATTTTTTGTAAGTGCCATGCATGTGTCCCCTCTAAGGAGGATCTTTTCGAAAGAGCTTTTATTGCATTTGAACATTATTTCTCTTTACACAAGATGAAAATCACTCTATGTGATACCAAAGACTAAATCAAGCCACAACATTATGCATATTCATAGGAAACTACAAGGCTCAAGAATCTAAATGAAGCAATGCCATAGAGATTATCACCCAACTACCTATCCGGATTAAGAATTTCATGCCAAAAATCATCAATTCAAGGACAATTCTAAAAAAATTGATCATCATTTTTCAAACTTCGATAAGATGGTGAAATCGATCCTAGCATGGAGAAAATTAACATGAAAGAAAGCATGCTTGAGAATTTGAGATTTGAAAGTGCTCACCCCCCAACTTAAAGTTGGCATTGTCCTCAATGCTTTCGAAGACGACGAAAAAAATGGGTGAATTCTTGAAAAATTGCTTTCCAATTTCTCCAAAATGAAGCTAGGATTAATTTCAAAGCTACAATATATACAAAAATCTAAGAAAAACGGGTTAGCATTAGTCAAACATAACATGCAAAATTAAAGCTCAAGCCATCACAAGTAGTTATGTTTAGATAATCCAACAACCCAAAAAGAAAATAAAGCAAAATAAAATAAAAAATAAATAAATAAAGAAAATGGAGTTTCAAAGTTAGGAGGAGTGACCGTGCTTCTTCTTGGACTTGGGTTAGTAGAGGGTGAAAACATTGGAGCTTGGGACAAATGGGTTTTGAAAATTTTGGTGGGTTTATGAAGGGCTCGAAATTGGGGATCTATGGGGTCAAAATTCAAGATTTGGGTGGATTTGGGTGGAAATTAATGGATGAGAGTGAAGGTTATGTGCTTAAGATGATAAATGGGTAGAATAGAAGGCACAAATCTGAATTTTTAGTGAGGATTTTGAAAATGGAGGTGGGGTGAAGGGTTTGAATTTTTAGTGAGAGAAAGTGGTGGGTTTGATGATTTTTGGGTAAAAATGGAGAGATTGATGGAAGATTTGAAGGATTTAATGGATGAATGATCATTAATGGAGTATTTGTTGGAGGTATTTTGGTGTTTGGGGTGATGAAGAGAGGGTTAATGGAGGATGGGAGAGAGAGGAGCTCGAAATGGGGAAGAAAGGGGCTAAAAAAAATAATTTTTTTTTTTTTAACGAAAAATCACCTCTGATCGATCAGCCATGCACCAGTGGACTCCAAATTTTTTTGAAACTTTGATTTTTTGGCTTTTGGTCCATTCACTCTAGTACCTCCAAGTTTGTTGTTTTTGCATTTTAGTCCCTGAACTTTTTCCAACGTGTGACGATCCTCCTAAAACTCCAGAAAATAAACAAAAATTATATACAAACATGACCTACGCCTGTTAGGCGTAGGTCGGGTCGCTTAGAGGGGTGGACCCCTCTAGCGTTGGAATTTCCAAAAACGATTTCAATCTTTGCCCGTTAACTTTGAATTCGAAACCCGTTTTTGGATCAACCACCGTCACGGCCCCAAATGGAAATACATGCTTGACAATGTAGGGGCCGGTCCAACGAGACTTTAATTTTTCGGGAAAAAGGTGGAGACGCGTATCATAAACAAGGACTTTTTGACCAAGTTTGAAATCTTTTCTTAAAATCGATTTATCATGAAATTTTTTCGCTCTTTCCTTGCTTAATTTTGAATTTTGATATGCATCCCTCCTCAATTCTTCCAATTCCTCTATTTGCAACATCCGGTTTTTACCGGATTCCTCAAAACCACTATTCACCCATTTTATTGCCTAAAATGATTTATGTTCCAATTCAACGGGCAAGTGACAAGGCTTGCCATACACAATGCGATATGGTGACATCCCGAGAGTTGTTTTGAAAGCGGTTCGGTAAGCCCAAAGAGCATCGTTTAGTCGCAATGACCAATCTTTGCGATTCCAATTTACCGTTTTTTCTAAGATTTGTTTTATCTCTCGGTTTGCAAGCTCCGCTTGCCCGTTTGTTTGTGGATGATAAGCGAGGGACACTTTATGGTTTAAACCATATTTTTGCATTAATGATTCAAAAGGTTTGTTGCAAAAATGTGAGCCTCGATCACTTATTATTGCCTTTGGGGTGCCAAATCTTACAAGAATATTATCTTTTAAAAATCGGATCACAACTTTGTGATCATTTGTTTTGCAAGCTAAGGCCTCCACCCATTTGGAAACATAATCAACCGCAAGAAGGATATAGAGATTACCAAAAGAAGATGGGAACGGTCCCATGAAGTCAATGCCCCAACAATCGAAGATTTCAACCACGAGGATCGGGTTGAGAGGCATCATGCTTTTTCTTGTGATTCCTCCAAGCATTTGGCATCTCGGGCAAGCTTTGCAAAAGGCGTGGGCATCTTTGAACATCGTTGGCCAATAAAGGCCACATTGTAAGATCTTGGCGGCCGTCTTCTTGGCCGAGAAGTGTCCACCACAAGCTTCATTATGGAAAAAGCTTAGAACTCTTTCGAACTCGTCATTGGGAATACAACGGCGAATGATTGATCCGCCCCATACTTGAACAAGTACGGGTCATCCCAATAGAACCGGTTGACCTCGGACAAGAATTTTCTTCGATCTTGGGCATTCCAATGGCTTGGCAACTTTCCGGTGACAAGATAATTCACGATATCGGCATACCATGGTGAAGAAGAGATTGTGAATAGTTGCTCATCCGGAAAAGAGTCTTTAATAGCACTCTCTTCAATGTGGTCGGTGAATGAAAGGCGAGATAAATGATCCGCCAACACATTTTCGACACCCTTCTTATCCTTTATGAAAAGATTGAATTCTTGTAGGAGAAGAATCCATCTTAGAAGCCTTGGCTTTGCATCTTTCTTTGTGAAAAGATACTTGAGGGCCGCATGATCGGTGAAAATGACAATAGGTGACCCAATGAGGTAAGACCAAAATTTGTCGAGGGCAAAGACAATAGCCAAGAGTTCTTTCTCGATGGTGGTGTAGTTCATTTGAGCCTCATTGAGAGTTCGGCTCGCATAGTAAATGACTCTGGGTTTTTTGTCTTTTCTTTGACCGAGGACCGCCCCAACGGCATAATCACTTGGGTCGCACATGAGTTCAAATGGCAAACTCCAATCGGGGGTTTGCATGATGGGTGCGGTAGTGAGCATGTGTTTGAGTTTTACAAAGGCTTCTTCACATTCCTTGGTCCATTCAGATGGGGCATCTTTCAAGAGCAACTTGCACATGGGTTTAGCAATGGTGCTAAAATTTTGAATGAACCTTCGGTAGAATCCAGCATGCCCCAAGAATGAGCGAACATCTTTGATTGACTTGGGGGTGGGGAGTTTTGAGATAAGCTCGATTTTCGCCTTGTCTACTTTAATGCCTTTGCCCGATACAACATGACCCAATACAATGCCCTTTGTCACCATGAAGTGGCATTTCTCCCAATTGAGGACGAGTTGCTTCTCGATACACCTTGCTAACACATGTTCAACATTGAGCAAACAATTATCGAACGACTTACCGTAAACGGTAAAATCGTCCATAAAAACTTCTAGTGTTTTCTCTACCATATCACGAAAAATACTCAACATACATCTTTGAAAAGTGGCCGGTGCATTGCACAAACCATAAGGCATTTTTTGATAAGCAAAAGTACCAAACGGACATGTGAAGGTTGTTTTTTCTTGGTCCTGAAGATCAATTTCGATTTGGTTGTACCCGAAAAATCCGTCTAAGAAAGAATAGAACTCATGACCCGCTACTCTTTCAAGTGTTTGATCTAAAAACGGGAGAGGGAAATGGTCCTTTCTAGTGACTTCATTTAACTTACGGTAGTCTATACACATTCGCCACCCAGTGGTGACTCTTTGGGGTATCAACTCATCATTTTCATTCTTTACTACCGTAAGCCCGGATTTTTTAGGTACAACTTGGGTCGTACTCACCCATTTGCTATTCGAAACTGGATAGATGATCTTGGCATCAAGCAATTTCAACACCTCGGTTCTTACTACTTCTTGCATGTGAGGATTTAAACGGCGTTGAAATTGTCTTCATGGCTTTGCACTTTCCTCCAAATGAATTTTGTGAGTGCAAATCAATGGACTAATTCCTTGGAGGTCGACCAACTTCCACCCAAAAGCTTTTCGATACTTACTTAGCATACTTACCAACCTTTCTTCTTGATCATTTGAGAGTTCGGAAGAAATTACCACGGGGCAAGTTTCGAAAGCACCTAGGAAAGCGTACTTTAAATTGCTAGGAAGAGGCTTGAGCTCCATCTTTCCTTCAAGCTTTGGCGGTTCCACTTGTGCATTTTCTTCATTCTTCAAGAGTTTTTCCTTGTTCCTATCATCCAAAGAAAACACATGCACACATTCCTCGAGATCATTGGGAGTGGTTAGCAAATCTTCTAATGATTCCGATTCATAAGTGAAAGAAAAATGGTCTTGTACTAATGACTCTATCATGTTTACATGTTCAATTTCATCATCAAAATCATCTTGTTTGTTACTTATTGAAAACACGTTGAGCTCAACGGTCATATTTCCAAAGGCCAATTTTACAATCCCATTCTTGCAATTGATGATAGCATT
The DNA here is from genome assembly GCA_021464415.1 of Lonicera japonica. Taxonomy (NCBI): domain Eukaryota; kingdom Viridiplantae; phylum Streptophyta; class Magnoliopsida; order Dipsacales; family Caprifoliaceae; genus Lonicera; species Lonicera japonica. The sequence continues at coordinate 24,095,264 of CM038465.1, read as the reverse complement.
TGATGTTGCAAGAAAGGGTCTTCCCAAAATTACGGGAATCTCATTTCCGGGATTGGATACCGGTTGCATGTCAAGAACTATGAAATCCACGGGAAAATAGAATTTATCAATTTGAACTAGCACATTCTTTATAATTCCCCTTGGAATCTTGACCGATCGATCCGCCAATTGGATCGTGACTTTCGTGGGTTTCAACTCTCCTAAACCCAATTGTTGGTATACCGAAAATGGCAAAACATTAACACTCGCCCCCAAATCAAGCAATGCATTTTTTATTCTAAAGTTGCCAATCAAACAAGAAATGGTGGGGCAACCGGGATCTTTGAATTTTGGAATTCGAGTGCCTTGCATTATTGAACTCACTTGTTCCGCCATAAATGCCTTCTTTTTAACATTCAATCGCCTCTTAGTGGTGCACAAATCTTTTAAAAATTTTGCATAAGAAGGAATTTGTTTTACCGTATCAAGCAATGGAATGTTAAGTTTCACTTGTTTGAACACATCAAGAATTTTGGCATTTCGGGTCTCCTTGAAAGGTTGAGAAAACCTCTCCGGAAAAGGGATTTTAACACTATTCTTGATTTTCTCCAAATCCTCTTTTCCCACTCTCTCTTCTTCCCTTATTCTCTTTTCTTGGGTGATCTCTTCAACTTGACATGACTCGGCTATGTCCACCGGCGTTTTGGCCTTAGGAACAATAGTTTTGTCAATCTCTTTTCCACTCCTAAGGATGGTGATGGATTTCAATTCTTTGACATTCCCACTCGACTCACCCTCATTGATCACTAAAGCTTGGCCTCTTGGGTTAGCTAAGGGTTGAGATGGAAATTTCCCTTTTTCTTGAGTGGACAAAGCGGTGGCGAGTTTGGACATTTTGGTTTTCAAATCAGTAACCTCTCTATTGGTCTTGTGTATAAATTGCTGCAAAAGAGACTCCAAATTTGAATTTGGGTTTGGGTTAGTTTGACCAAAAGAGTTATTTTGGGGTGGAGGTGGTCTTTGTTGGTAGGAATTTGAATTTGCATTCGAATTTTGATGAGCATTTTGTTTTCCCCCCCAACTAAAGTTAGGATGATTTTCCACCCTTCATTGTACCTTTGAGAAAATGGATCATTGTGTGGCCTAGGGTATGAGTTCATAGCATTGACTTGTGAGGGACTTTGAAGGACCTCTTTGAAGGCTGGAATTGTGTGACACTCCTCCGTGGAATGTCCCACCTTCTCACAAATGACACAAACGGTGCTAGTACCTACACTACCTTCTCTCATTTTACTAGACTCCATGGCTTCGACTTTCTTTGACAATTGGATAAATTTTAACTCAATGTCATCACCTTTTGACAATTGGTACAAACCCCCTCTCTCGGAAACTTTACCCTTAACCTCATCCGTGTAAGTGTTCCAATTTTGGGCACCTTCGGCTATTTCATCAAAGTACAACAAAGCTTCTTCCGGACTTTTGCTCAAAACATTTCCATTACACATCGTTTTCACAAATGTGCGCATGGCGGGAGTGAGTGATTCGTAAAAATAGCTCACAATATTCCACGTCTCATGTCCATGATGGGGGAAAGAATTCAAAAGTTCTTTGTATGTTTCCCAACACTTGTAAAAACTTTCATTTTCTTTAGGAGAAAAATTTGAAATTTGCCTTCTCAAAGCATTGGTTCGATGAACGGGAAAGAATTTCTTTAAAAATTCATTTTGTAATTCTTGCCAAGTTCGAATGGAATTGGGACGTAGAGAATTGAGCCATATTTTGCCTTTGTCCTTTAAAGAGAATGGAAAAAGTTTTAACCTCATTACTTCCTCATTTGTGTTTGCTTCTCTAAAAGTAGAGCATACTTCCTCAAAATCTTTTAAATGTAAGTAAGGGTTCTTGGAATCCATACCATGAAATGATGGTATATGTTGCAACATGCCCGGTTTAAGAGTAAATGTTCCTGCTTGACCCGCGGGAATGACAATGCAAGAGTTTGAAGTGCCTCAAGGAGGTTGAAGGTAATCTCGCATTGTGCGGACCGGACGATTTTGATCACTGTTCTCTCCGGCATTTGACTCATTGTCTTCGTTATCCATCTCGGATGGAGTGGGTGAAGGAGAAGGATGCCTTGGTGGTGGTTCGCCTCTTGGTGGACTTATACGAAGATCAATGTACAAGTCCCCGAGCATAAGCCCGGGAAGGTGACCTTAAAGAAAATTGCCACCTATAAAAGAAGAAAATAATAAGCAAGAAAAACGTATTCACAAAGGGAGAAGATATACTTATAAAGAGGATTTTTGTACAAAACCCGTAATCCGTCTTTCGCCGAATCCCCAGCAACGGCGCCAAAAACTTGACGCGCCCGAAAATACTTCCGCGCTTAGGAACCCAAGTGTAGGTCGTCAAGTTATAATACTTGGTAAGTCTAAGTGTCGAACCACAAGGATAGTCGAAAAGACGATGTGGTGATTACGAGTCCAAGGCTTTGTTCAAGAGAATTTGATTGATTGATTTTAGTTGTTGATTTTAAAGTCTTGCAATAAAAATTAAAGTGATGTATCAATTGATAAGAAAAGGCTAAGGCATTATAGAATTCATTTGCTTTGCAATGTTATGTAAAATAAATCTCATTCAAAATTCTCAATGCAATTCCTAAGTGTTGAGTATCTTACACTTTTCTAAGCAAAAGGGTGTGGAGCAAGAGCAACCCATTCCCATATAAATGCCATATAAAGAAAGGGTGTAAGTAAAACTCATCACAAATGTATCTCTCATTTTTATCTTGTAACAAAGGGTGTGAAGCAAGTGCAACCCATTCCCATATAATGTCCAACCAATTAGTGTGTTCAAATGAGAATGTGGAGCTAGTTTCTAAAGGAGATTGTAAGCAATGGAGATCGTCATTCAAATGCCAACATTTCGAAAATTGTAATAGTAATACCAAACACTTGAATCAATTCATGGAAATGCTTCAATTCTACTACTTAGAGTTCAAACTTCGGATGTTTGTGGGTATCATCACTGTAAACCCTCACGAGACACAACTCGTCTTCTAGGGGAACTTAGGAGTTCAAAGGCTTAATGCATGTGCTAAATGCATTTTCGGATATTATACATAGCTATTTTTATTTTGCTTGCTAAGGGACTAGCAAGAGTTTAGTTGGGGGGTGTTGATAAACGCATAATTTTGTAGTCGCTAACGCCACTTTGATTGTTATTATCGCGCTTGTCTTAGCCTAGTTTAATTAAATTAACCCACTTTTGCACACACACTCAAAATATCAAGAAAATTGCTTTAACATGGCTCAAAGTAGCCTTTTATAGTGTCTTGATTGAGCCCATAGGTTTTGGAAGCAAGTTGGGGAGCTTTGGGAAGTGTACAAGAGAGATAGAGGCCAAAAGAGAAGAAAAAAAGTCTCCCGAAGTGTCCTCTGATCAATCAGAGGAGCCTCTGATTGATCAGAGGCCACCTTTTAGTGCAGAACTTGCCCTCTGATCGATCAGAGACCTCCCAGAATGCATAGTACAACCCCCAAAAGCAGCTTTTCTCCCCTTTTGATGCATTGAAACTCACCATAAAGGGTGGACTTTCTATTTCTAGATAGGATCAGGTGTTTTTCCTTTGGATCTTTAGAAAAGTGTACTGGAATACCCATTTTTGGGCATTGCTCTCCCATTATTTAATTGCTCTTTGTCCCTCATGTAATGTATGTAATTTTCTAGATCTAGATTCAAGGAATATAAGCACTATTTTCCTGCACTTTCTCTCTATCTATCACTTGTAAGAAATCTAGTTAGAGAAACTCTTGAGAGAAATGGAAATCCCTTTAATGGTTTTTGTTCATACAACTATCATGGAGTAGTTTCATTGCTAAGGCTAAAGGATGAAGTTTGCATTGCATTAATTATGTAAGTTTGTTTCTCATTCCATTGTTAGTATTGTTAAATACTTGTTGAATCCTTCATCTTCTCCATTCAATCAACCATTCATAAGCTAGTAAGATAATCCTCATAAGGTGATTAGACTTTGCATGCCTTGTATACATAGATCTCAAGCATTAATGAGGAGATGATACATTTGTGTATTTCTTATTAGCCTATGTCCATTCCTTCTATGATTGAGATACTTTACATTGCCAAGCATGTTTAGTCTTTGAATATTCATGGAAATACCATAAATTTGAGATTCCAATCCTTGAATACTTTAATGATATGTTGAGTGATTTCTACACTTTATGTGATTTTGAGACTCAATATTTTCTTAGTTAGAGTGTTGCCAAGGAGGATCTCTTAAGTTTATGCCATAATCAACTACACTGATCACCTTAAGGATTCAATTTGTATTTATCAAATGTGTCTATACCGGATGATTTAATCTCCACCTAGACCTCCCAATCTTAGACAAATGAAATGTTATGATTTATTGAGCTAAACTTTTTAGTTGGCCATTTTCATAATCAAGTCAATTGCCTAGGGGAAACTAACAATGAATTCTCAATGCCTAGTTTAATTTTATGCCTTTTCTTTTGGTATATCTCAAGTTTGCATCTTGGTTGGACATTATATGGGAATGTGTTGCACTTGCTTCACACCCATTGTTACAAGATAAAAATTAGAGATACATTTGTGATGAGTTTTACTTACACCCTTTCTTTATATGGCATTTATATGGGAATGGGTTGCTCTTGCTTCACACCCTTTTGCTTAGAAAAGTGTAAGATACTCAACACTTAGGAATTGCATTGAGAATTTTGAATGAGATTTATTTTAAATAACATTGCAAAGCAAATGAATTCTATAATGCCTTAGCCTTTTCTTATCAATTGATACATCACTTTAATTTTTATTGCAAAACTTTAAAATCAACAACTAAAATCAACCAATCAAATTCTCTTGAACAAAGCCCTGGACTCGTAATCACCACATCGTCTTTCCGACTATCCTTGTGGTTCGACACTTGGACTTACCAAGTATTATAACTTGATGACCTACACTTGGGTTCCTAAGCGCGGAAGTATTTTCAGGCGCGTCAATTATTACTATTGTGATGGTCGAGGCCGTGAAGGCATTTAAGAGATATTGTCTCGAATGATATTAATATGCCACAATGTGGATGTGGTGGTGGTTTCGATATTTATATTGTTGTGTTGTATTTTATATTGTTCTATATATTGTATCTAGTATATTATGGATTATATATATACCAATTTGGATCATTGTATAGTTAGAGAACCATTTGACCATCCATGCAAAATAAATATCTAATGTGAAATGTTCTAGTAATTGTCAGTTTACAAACATAGTATAAGAATAACTAGACAACCTGGTAGTAATGCTTAGTAGTCGGCTAAGTATACAACTCATAATGTACTATTAACAAAGTGATAACTACGAATACTTGGCATAAGAGATGTATACCCCTCACATGTAGTTGAGTAACAGAGAACATAGTGAATCTTATAGCGTGTGAACCCTAGGAAGCTAGAGGAGTATAATGCTATATGATGAAAGTTAAGGAACAATTTTGATACCTGAGAAAGAACAATTAGTGAGTTTTGGCACGCACATACATGGTGAATTGCATAGTAAGGTTTTCAAAGAGATTGTATTGCTAAAGCAACATACATATGATACATATGTTTTCAAATAAAAATCTTATTTTTATTATAAACTGTCATAGTTCCAATTGAGCTCGAATTTGGCTCATTCCTTCCTTTTCAACAGTTTTGTAGGTCTATACTCGAGGATGGCATGCATGGTACGTTTATAGAAGCTCTAATGACCTCGAACTACCTTGTAGTCCTTAATATAAGGACATTGCCATTGAGGCCTTTATATTACATTTTCAAACATTTGCATTTATTTAAAAGGATTCGAGACTGTTGTATAATCGTATACTTAAATAGACTTTGATAAAGTGTATAGGTTTAGGAGTATTTTTATTAAATGGTTGATTGTGAAATGATTGAACAGAGGTTGTTCTTTTTATTTTTAATTACAGGGCGGATTGTTGTTTAAACAAACTCCTCATGCCAAAATTTTGAAAAAATGTGTTTTTCAATGGATCAAGTTTTATCCAAGAAAAAGATTTTTTAAAGGTTGTGATTTTTATATTTTAAACCCGCCGTCGCGCACGGCATCAATGATTAACAGGCTTCCGGAGGTGAAATTCTGTGAACGGGATTCGGGGCATCACAAGTTGGTATCAGAGCAATAGGTCCGATTTTCTTGGCGGGGATTAAAGGGTAGTTATGCGATATAGATAGGTAAGGGAGATATAGTCTTGTAGAGTATTGTCTGACTTCACATTGGATGCCCTTATCCTTATTTATCATACGCATAGTCTTTGCTTATCACTCATTCTTTCCCATGAGAAGTGTCGTTCTAGCAATGTATATGTTATTCTTTCTTCCACGGCGAGTGTTGAGTTCAGGATTGAGTCCACTTTGGAAGTAGTAGAAAAGGTTAATGGGATTGCTTAACCCGGCATATTTGAAACTCTTCCCCTTGATCCTCACATTCGTAGAGGCGATTATGAAATTCGGGTCCGTGCGATGGCAGTTATAGAACCACTGATTATTGGAAGTGATGTTGTCCTCTTAGGACAAGCCATTCTAAGTAGTTTAAGGGCGGTGGAGAACCATTAGTCGGGCGTTGTCGTTGAAAGTTGATCATCGGAACTCGATGAGATTTTTCCCTTCTAGGCTATTCACATGGAATCAGCGCTATATAATCCTTGGTCTGAGTGCCCTATTTGCTAGAGTTGCCATCATTTTTGCAATGCATATTCAATTGTGTTTTGTGTACATCATTTGATCATTACATGTTCTTCTTTTGAGGATTTCCATAGAATTGTAGAAAGAACTTTATCAGAGTACTGCACCGGAAGTTTGATGGGCTGTTAAATTGAGGATCGCAAGTTAGTATGTACGTATAAATTTGATTGGAGCGTGCCTTAGAGACGAGATATTTCTTTCTTACCTCACTCTTCATATGCCTATTTTTCATGAGAACTGTTTCATTGAGGATCCAAGTGATGATAGATGATTGCTTTATGGTGAAACTATATATTGAGGATCCAAGTGATGATAGATGGTTGCTTTATGGTGAAACTATATCATACTTCTTACTGTTTCTTACGGAATTCTTCACCTCTCTTGTGAACCAGTTTTGTATTCATATGGTTACGCCGACGGTTATTCTTTCTTATACCATAGTAGGTTGACTATAGGATAGGTCACCTTGTCAGGTCAGTTATTTTATGTTCTTATGACTTCGGAGACGAGAAATATCGAGTATCATCTCATGATACAGTCCTTTCTGTTGAGACAACATTCATTATAATGCATTGATAGAATCCATAACACATGGCGTGGTACTATATGAAATCTGAGTTTTCTTGGTCCATCATTATTAAGTTTTAATTCATTCAAACTTATTTCTTGTGATTCGTTATCGTACTCATTGAATATGCCTTATATCCGGGACAAGTTTTACTATTATGTTAGCAATGGGCGACTGTTGAGATATAATTTAGTCAGCCATCTGATCAACGGATGACTAACTTATGAATCCATGGTCTTCTGTCGCCAACAGAAGTGAAACGTGGCTTACTTGTACTAGTGGCCAGTCCATTTCTTGCATTCACCCTATTTTCTCCTTTAGTTCTTAAGGGTGAATACCGGATTAGTTAATCTTTGGATTTTGGAAGATTGATTCATAGATTATTGTGTTTGTTTTCTCAGATACCATTTTGTTAGACACATAGGAAGACGGATTACGCGGTTAATTCCTTAGATGCGATTCCTCGTCTACGGGAAAACTTTGTGGGCTTTGCATATTCTAGCTTGGTACACGATACACGTAGAGTGTATTAGTGTTGGTAACTACAATTTTTACATTCTTAGTGGTATATCACATTTTTAAATTCTTTTCGTTTCGAGAAGTGAGCCTTGATCTCGACAACCCTTACGCCTTGAAAGCTTTGCTCGTTCTACTTTGGTATTTGGTACCTTGGATTGGGGATTGATAATTGTGAATCTTGATACATTGGGTTATGAAATGAGAATTTTGGATTTCGGGTACATAGAACTTTTTAGTTCGTGAATCCAGGTTATGTGTTTTGGAATCGAGTTCATTTTGAGACCTAGTTTGAACGTTGATTCTACAACATAAGAGGTGTCTCGTATCAATGATCATTCTCTCGAAGTATGACTAACTATTCCTATTCGGACTCGAGTGAGAGTGCGTTCTATGATTGAATCTGCCTCCATTTATAGAGCATGAGTTCATTATTTCGTACCAAGGTTTAGACACCATATTCCATACTTATGTTGGATTGAATAGTATTTATGTGTTTTGTTGTGGATACCACTTATATGAGTGAAAATTTCCTTACAAGAGTGAGCTAGAAGATTCTAGCTTGATTATTTGTTCTCTTGTCAGTCTTTAGGATCATTTCCCTTGATTTGATTTTCGGATAGTAAGTTTTCTCTTATTTGGAATGGCTATTTTCTTTTCTTAAGGAGGGGAGACAAAGTACTAGTTTGAAACTCATGCATTCTTTTGTCTCTTACTCATCCTATAGAATTTCGAGGACAAAATTCCTTATGGAGGGGAGATTGTGACACCCCAATCCTAAATCTCAAGCTTAGCGCGTTCAAAAATCGCAAGTAAGGCAATTTCGAGGTCCGAATAGTGAAGTACTTTTCTGAAAGGAGCGACAGGGTTCGAAGACTTTTCATAAGTCATACTAGTGTATTTAAGCTTGCTAGAATGTTCGTAAGTCATTTCGGGTGATTCGAGTCGAAATTGCGATGTAAATTTCAAGTTTTCAATTTACCCGACTTCATAATTTTGGGCTAACTTGGAGGATGCGTAAATCCTTTGTGCTTCGCCAGATTGAGTTTTCGTTTGTGATGTACTCTAGATTTTTAGGCAATCTACAACTTTTGTGCTTCGATCAAAGGAAAATTCGGACTTCTACTAGGTCGAAACTGAGTGCAAAAATGGTCAATTGCTATCAGTTGTTCATTTAGTAACACTAATGCGCTAAATTCGTTGAATTTCTGGGAATTATCTGTCTAGAATTTGGGAACAATTTACTCTAGGAAGTTGTAGAGCTCCGAATAAGCTTTATGTGGACATATAGATCACCTCAATCGGACTTCCGAGGGAGAAGTTATGGCCTTCCAATGTTCAGTGCTGCAAGCTCCCCAACGCGTGAACAGTACCTGCGATTTGGACAGCAACAGTTTATATATATATATACACACATGAGCTCCTTCTTCCTCATTTTGAACATCTCATTTTTAGACCTTTGCAAGAATCCCAAATTCTAGGAAGATGAACACGCATACATGCACAAGCATTCATAGATGCATGCATATACTTTACATGTGCTACAGGTCAAAGAACGAGTCTAAAAGAGCATTTAGATTGAGAGTTATGAGAATTACCGAAAATCGTCAAATCTCCTAAAAGAATGAAAATGATAGTGTTAGACTGATATACTAAAAGCCATAATTTTCTTGTTGGTTTGGATATGTTATAAACTTGGTTTTTCTATTTTAATGAGAATCTTTATGGGCAATGGTTGCATTATAGTATTTATTTAAATATTGTGCATTGTGAGAATCCGCAAATGCGACCCCCCGGATCTCGTCCCCGTTCGGTTGGGCGTCTGAAACGTCGGAACGGATTTCGTCGTTCCATTTGCTAGAGTGTCTCTATTGATTCATATCATGTGCCCCTATGTACTATTTCTAGATGCAAAGGGGTTCTTTCAGAGTCGCCAGTACGTTTTACGAGAAAACGGACAAAATAGTTGTGTAAGAGAAAAGACTATAGACAAGCCATTCCTTACACGTTTGTCTACGAAACCAGGATTCTAAAGGGTTCGGAAACTATATTACGGTTTGGGAAAGTGTTAAGCACCCATTCCTCCCTTTCGGTCTTTAGTGGTCTTTTATATGTTTATTCTATGTTGGAAAACATGGATGCTTTTACTGACAGTCTACTACTTTCTAAGTAAAAACCCTGATTTTGGGAAAACGGGAAAATGAATGATAATCCTTTGTATTCCGAGATCCGATGTTTAGTTTTGAGAAATACAAATACAAGTGACAAGAGTTATTTTTCTTTAGAGAGGGAGCTTCCCGTATTATTTATCGGATAATGACGGTTTTCTCGAGTTTTGACTTGTTTTGAAAAAGTTTGGATCTTATAGTGGAACTAATTCAATATGGAATTGGAACTCTTGAGGGGAGTTCTTCCGGACGTATCACAATCGATGAAACAGATATGATATACCGGGTTTTTAATTTCTAAGTAAGTTTTACCGGTCCGGGTTTTGGAAACAGGATTTTATCCGGATGGTAATGTACTTACTCTTCTGGTTTGCAAATGATTTTTATCAGGGTCTTTTTGTTTTGAAAACGATAGACTATTTTATAACTTGGCAATAAGTTTATTCAAATAGAACGTGGACAAAAGAACAGAAATGAAACAAGTACACAGATATTTAATGTTGAATACTAGAAGAGACTTTCTTTACCTTCCCGACGATAATAATAATAAGAAAGAAAATATAATCCGGCGGAGAGATTTCCGGCGATAATGATCTTTTCCTTCTTCAGATATTTCCGAGAAGTCGATTCCAGAGACGGGACACGTCGAGTGTCGAGAATAGATTCGATAATTCTTTAGGAATAAGACGATAATAGAGAAAGCTTGATAAAAGACTAGAAAATCAGATTTAAAACTTAGAAATCTTCAATCCCAAATTGCTGCCCTGAACCCTTGGGGGTGTTGGCCTATTTATACTGCTCGGGGAAGCTTGTCGCGCGACACTTCCCCAAAAAGGGCATATGTCGCGCAACAATGTGTCCAATGTCGCGCGACAAACGGCTGAAGTGATGTTTCTGACAGACTGATGTGTCAGGGAGTGGATGGTCTGGTGTCAGGAGAGATTGTCGCGCGACATAGTAGGATTGTCGCGCGACATAGTAGGATTGTCGCGCGACAATGTGATATGTCGTGTGACAATCTCTCTTAAAAATAGGTTTGTTGGCCAACAAATCCTTTTAGGGTAGTTTCGGGTGCTCGGGTGGGTCCCAGGCCCAAAAACAGTAGTTCTTGAAGGTCGTTAGGGTTCTTACGGGGGTCACGGATCGGGGTGTCTACAGACCCTCTCGACTCAAGCTCTTTGCTTGCAAGGAATTGAGGCGACTGGAAGAGACCATGATCCATGGCTCCCGCATGAACTCTAAAGGTGTGTATACGCAAAAAAGTGGCTCGTGAGTGCCTCCGGAGAGGGCTTGTGTTTGTGTTTTGCCTCTGGAGAGGGCTTTCCGTTACCTCATTGCCTCTTTCGAGGGCTTTCATTTGCTCTACTTGCCTCAGATGGGAGGACTACCATTGCGCCTCAGGTGGGAGGACTACCGTTGCTACACTGTGCCTCTCTGGGAGGGCTTCGCCTCAGGTGGGAGGACTACCGTTTGCTACACTGTGCCTCTCTGGGAGGGCTTCGCCTCAGGTGGGAGGACTACCGTTGCTACACTGTACCTCTCTGGGAGGGTTTCGCCTCAGGTGGGAGGACTACCGTTGCTACACTGTGCCTCTCTGGGAGGGCTTCGCCTCAGGTGGGAGGACTACCGTTTGCTACACTGTGCCTCTCTGGGAGGGCTTCGCCTCAGGTGGGAGGACTACCGTTGCTACACTGTGCCTCTCTGGGAGGGCTTCGCCTCAGGTGGGAGGACTACCGCTGCTACACTGTGCCTTTCTGGGAGGGCTTCGCCTCAGGTAGGAGGACTACCGTTGCTATACTATGCCTCTCTGGGAGGGCTTTTGATCTTCTCGCCTCAGGTGGGAGGACTACCAATGCGCCTCAGATGGGAGGACTACCGTTGCTACACTGTGCCTCTCTGGGAGGGCTTTTGATCTGTAAAAAAAGAAACAAAATTGCCTCTGGGAGGGCTTTTTGTGAGTAATTTTGCCTCTGGCGAGGGCTTGCGTTGGTGATTTGCCTCCGGAGAGGGCTTGTGTTGGTGATTTGCCTCTGGCGAGGGCTTGTGATTGTGATTTGCCTTTGACGAGGGCTTGTGATTGTGATCGCCTCTCTTTAGACTGCTAGAATGAGAGAGAGAAATTTTTGCAAAGGTGAAAAGAGCTTCTCGGGGTCTAAACTTTGTCCGGATGTTCGTTTCCCTGTATCTTTATGAACTTTACTTTCATGTTTTCCTCGAGTGAAGATACTTCTCTCAGAAGGCAGTTTTCGGATTTCTTTTGCTCTCCGCAGAGCGACGGTCCGAGAATTTCCAAACCATCTCTTCTGTATCGTGCTGAAAAGAAAATTTGTTTGAAAGTTCAATCTCTGATCTCTGTTTTCTTCTTAGTTTTCTCTTTTGGTGGGCCCACATCGTATTCTGTTTTTTCGATGCCCTTATTTCTCCCTCTTTTGGGAAAGACTTTTCCTGGCCTTTTCTTTTTTTGACCAGGAGTCTTTGCATCCCTTTGTCGTGATCAGGAGCATTACTCACCCAAAACGAAGCCCTGAGCCGGATTTGGCCTAGCTGTCACTTTTGGTGTGACTCTTCCTGTCACTCTGCATTTTTGTTTCTTTTGCTCACTTTGGGCGCTCATGCGGGCTCTTTCACTTTTCTACTCTTTCAATTTTTTCCATTCCCTTCTTATCTTGCTTTTTCTCATTTGATGGTCTCGGTCCTTTTTGGTAGATCAGAGACTACTTTAACCGTTTGTATTTCGTTCTCGCATTTTCGGAGAGATGATTTGGAAGTCCTTCCTCGTGTTCTCATCCTAGGTGTGCGGTTTTTGGCAATTTTTTTCGAAAACTGCTTCTCGAAAGTCCTCCTGCAGGAGATGAAATGAGACAAAGGTCAAAAAATCAGGGGAGGAGGTGGGTTTGTCGCGTGACACTTCGGTGTTTGGCTCTTTGTCGCGCGACACTTCGGTGTCTGGCTCTTTGTCGCGCGACAAACTGCCCCACTATATAAGCCCTTTGCTGAGCTCATTCCACCTCACTCTCTTATTTTTCTCTCTCTTTCTAGCTTTTTTCTCTCTTCTCTCAGGCGCGGAAGCTCTGCAACTTTTCCATTTTTTCCGATTTCTCTCTCATATTCCATATATACCGATGGATCCCGTACACCCTGATAGATTGGAGGGTGACCAGGAGGAGGTCACTTTTACCGATGCCCAGGGCGTTCTTCGCTGCAGCCCTCACCACGATGATTGGGAGGACTTGGATTGGTACAGTGAGGACGGGGTGGACCGCGGTCGGGCGGTGGTCTACCGGGACGTGACCCGGGCTACTCCAGTTCCGAACATTCCTTGGCTCTTGATGGAGCCCGTTTCTCACGTGATTCGTCGTCGATCTCTGCTATGTCTTCTTTTGTGTATTTATCTGTTCTTTTATTTCTGTCATTTTCTGCATGTATTTTAAACAATGTTAGTATGCATGCCTGTCTAGAAATAACATCCGATTTAGTAAACACATACTTTTACTTGTGATACCCTTTAGGTTTGTAAAAAAATTACATAATTTACCCATATAACCCTATAATTCTCATAATTACACCAAAGTACCCTCAGGTTTGGAAAATTACATAGTTTACCCTTATAACCCTATAACTCTCATAATTACACCAAAGTACCCTCAGGTTTTTGGAAAATTACATAATTTGCCCTTATAACCCTATATCTCTCATAATTACACCAAAGTACCCTTCGTTTTGGAAAATTACATAATTTACCCTTATAACCCTATATTTCTCATAATTACACCAAAGTACCCTCAGGTTTGGAAAATTACATAATTTACCCTTATAACCCTATATCTCTCATAATTACACCAAAGTACCCTCAGGTTTTGCAAAATTACATAATTTACCCTTATAACCCTATATCTCTCATAATTACACCAAAGTACCCTCAGGTTTGAAAAATTACACAATTTACCCTTATAACCCTATAATTCTCATAATTACACCAAAGTACCCTCAAGTTTGGAAAATTACACAATTTACCCTTATAACCCTATATCTCTCATAATTACACCAAAGTACCCTCAGGTTTGGAAAATTACATAATTTACCCTTATAACCCTCTATCTCTCATAATTACACCAAAGTACCCTCAGTTTTGGAAAATTACATAATTTACCCTTATAACCCTATATTTCTCATAATTACACCAAAGTACCCTCAGCTTTGGAAAATTACATAATTTACCCTTATAACCCTATATCTCTCATAATTACACCAAAGTACCCTAAGGTTTTGGAAAATTACACAATTTACCCTTATAACCCTATATCTCTCATAATTACACCAAAATACCCTCTTAATCTTGTATTCGTTCTTTTTGTCCGCAGTGGGTTGGCCGTGGTTGGCGTTCTCCCAACACTATTTCCTTAGAGTGGCGACAGGCACCGGCCCCTGTCCAAGAGTTGCTTCTTGCGACTCCTTTTGGTCCCCTCTTTGATGCCCTTCCGGAGCGAGTATCTAGGGCAGTTGTGTTGGTGTCAGCCCTGGCCTGCCATTGGTGGGACACCACTCATACTTTTCACTGGAGCTGGGGGGAGATGACGATGACCCCCCTTGACTTGTTTGCTCTGACCGGGATTCCTTCAGGGGGTCCCTATACAGATTGATGTCCCCTTGCGTCTGACAGCAGAGGGCATCGTTGGTGCGTTAGGATGGTTTCCGGAGCAGCAGAGTTCCGGTGATACGATTCCTCGGGTCGTCTTGGTTACTCAGCTAGCCACGGAGAGAGCCCGATTAGTTGCCTCAGGAGCGCTGATGACCGGTCAGGAGGCGAGCCAGTATGCACGCCTTCTTCTTCTACTGACGCTCCACGATCTGTTTGAGGCCCGTGGGGGGGACACGGCCCATCTCTGGTGGCTGCCCTACCTTCGGGACTTCAGCATCATGTTTGACTACGACTGGGGCGGCTTCATCCTTGCAGTCTTATATGATGCTATGGACCAGGTTTCTCGCCATTTAGCCCTGAACCTTAAGGGCTTTTCTCTGCTGTGGGAGGTATATATCTTCGTTCCTTTTTTACCTTTGTCCTAGTTCTTTACTTTTTTACATGTTGATTATTGCTGATACTTTTTATGTTTCTTCTTCCGAGTTGGTTTGTGGCGTATACCCGTCTGGGGCGCGCCCAGGTGGATCTCCTCGTCGAGAACGAGGATCAGTTTCCCTTTCTCCGCCGATTTATCGCGGGGAACTATAGGGCTCCTTATGTATATCGGACTCGAGAGACCGGTGCTGCTGCCGTTCATGACCTACTGGAGGAGCAGGTAAATATTTTAGTACCTTTTTTCCTTTAAATAAATGGTAAAAATAGTATATACAAATAACTGAAATAAAATTTTGTTCTCCTTGTAGATTGAGTGGGCCCCCTGGGGCGATCTAGGCCTTCATTTCGGGTATGGCCGTGCTCTGACCGCCTCGAGGACCAGGCTGCTTATCCGGGATGAGTACGCCCTTCACTTCTATTTGGGAGAGAGGGTCATTCACCAGCACACACCGGCCCAGTGGCCTCGAGTTCCACTACTTCCCCCGGTTCTGATGAGGCGGACGGGCGAGATTGATCCGGTGACGGTGCAGGCTTTGGTCGACGGACTTGGTTTTCAGACGTTCACCGAGGAGGGAGCTGAAGGGGACCCCAGAACGGGCCTTCTATGAGAGATACCGGGCATTGGGAGGTGATCCCCATTACATACTGGGACGGACCCACTTAGCTAGGGCGGTTCCGGGTCATCTGCCACCCATCCCCGACCAGAGGGACAACATTCTGGATTCCGAGGACGAGGACCCCGAGGGAGAGAGGGATGTTCCTACTGCTGCCGAGGGTGGGGGTAGGTCAGAGGGTGAAGGAGGTGAAGCGACAGCGGCTCCGGAGCAGTCACCTCAGACGACACCCGTGGGGGAGCGGCGCGCTGAGGGTTTTGAGTTTCCTACCGGCCCTTCTGTGTCTCTGGGGGTCCTTTTTGCTGCTGCTAAGGCTACCGAGGGGAGAGCGGGATTTTCTGAGAGGTCCTGGGAGCCTGCGGACCTCGGGGCAGATTATGAGCAGTTCGGGCGAACTCCTCCTGCGGCGGTGACTACTCCTTCTAGTGGGGTACCTCCTTTGAGGGCGACGGCCATGGTGGATCTTCCAGGGGTCCGCACCTACGCTACGTTGAATCTTCTCCCGACGACTATCATGGGGCCTCCAGCCCGATCTCCAGGTCTTGGCGGCTCATCTTCCCGCCCTCTTTTGTTCCCTATTCGTGAGGAGGGAGGGTCCACTTCTGCAGCTGTTCCTGCGGGGTCGTCTATTCCGTGGGTAGATCTACCCCCACTTCCTAGAGATATCTCTTATGTCGGCGCCAGCTTACGTCGATATCCCGTCCCGGAGTACCCTCTTCCTGAGAAAACTTTCGACTATCTGGGTGGTCGCCCTGGTGACGAGGTACCTTATTTACTTTCTCTTGATTTTATCTGTACTTATTTATTCTCTTGACTGTGCTGACTTTCTTATCTTATGTCTCTTGCAGAGGGTGAGTGTGCGGGTGGCAGATCTGCGGGCTTGGTACGCCCAGTACCTCTACAGCTGGAACCTGCTCCAGTATGTCGGTCGAGACCCTCCAGCCTACATGCGCGACTATCAGAGGGCTATTGACGTCTCCTTACGGCCAGACGACCCCTTGACTTCCTCTCATGCTCGGACGGAGTCTAGGCGGAGTAGCAGTCGGACCTCTAGGCGATCCCGATCCTCGGTGATCCGCCCGACGGCACCGGTTCAGTCTACGGGGCCTTCCCAGGCGGCAGTTCCTCCTGTTCCCGGCGTCCCAGTCGTTGATCTTACTCCCGAGGAGGGCTCGGGTGATAGTGGGAGCGTGTCAAAATGCGCCCGAGTAGATTAGTTTTCCCTTTCTGCATTTAATGTTAGTTTGGACAGATATGTAGTTATATACACACACATGTATATATATGAGTCGGCGATTTAGAAGCCATACCTTGTAGCGTAGTGATACTCATGCTTCCTGCAAAAGATCAAAGTGAGAACAAGAAAGCATCCAAAAATGATTCTTTTGGCAAATATGACTGTTATGTGTAAGGGAAACAAAAATAAGGTGACCCTAAATGGGTTTGTCGTGCGACAATCCCTCCTGGACATGGGTTTGTCGCGCGACAAACAGGTACAGAGCCCTACTTTTTGCTATAAATACACCCATCTTCCTTCCTTCATCCCCACACCTTCCAAAGATGTCCTCTTATCGCACAAAATCTAATTTTTCTTAGGTCAATGCTCGAGACGCTTTGACATCTTCTGAAAACGGTCTGAACTTCGGTGCTTTTAGTCCTTTAGCGGGCTGGTGCCATTGTCCCGTCGATTTTTCCTTTCTGTTAGGTGCTTTGTATTTCTAGAGCCCTGCGGACCATCTTTTTTGCTTTGGACTAGATGAGTTCTGTCCAACTTATGAGGAGTTCTCTTGGTTGTTGTGTTCAGACGTTCGTCTCCCAATGGAAGTTCCCATAGAAGAAATCAGTCCTCGAGATATGCGGATTTCTTTGTTAGCCATTCCCCAAGCGGCCTGTGATGGTTTTATTACCGACGGACTCCTTGACCTCCATAAAATGGTGAGGTTCTTTCATCGTTATAAAGATAGGGCCTCTTATGGTGTAGGGCGTACTGCAGCGGCCTTGATCTGCCTGGTTTCGGATATGTTACTGGTGACGGGTTCTTCACGTGTTGATCCGACTATTCTGAGTCTAATTTACTAGGCTAGAAATGGGGAGTCTATAGTGCCGATCGTTCTTGCAGAGACCCTGAATGGTCTCGATGATGTTCAAAGGGGGGCTTCACCCTTCTTCAGGGGGAGTCCGCGTTTACTATACATGTGGCTGCTGGAGCGCTTCCGATCAGTGGGTTTCAACAGGATTCGGCTCGATAATCTGACACATTTTTTCCGTCGTCCCCTCTTTGGGGCTTTGATCATGTCTTCCTCTAATTGGACGGTGTGGTTTTCGGAGAACTTTCGGGCTATTCGGTGGAACATTCCTTGGTGGAAGCTGAGGGCGATGGTACTTAGCACTGGGGGTCAGAACTAAGTTCGGCTCCGCGGGCTCTGGTTTAGCTCCTTTTATCTCCCTGGACGTCTTCTTCGGCAGTTTAACGTTCCTCAAGAGATTCCCCTTGGTCTGAACAACTTCTCCTCTAAGTCCAAATTTGTGACCCTGCATGTTTCTTTATCGGTAGAGAGGATGTGGCATGATCGACTAACTCGTCAGTTCAACTATGCTCGTTTTGGTATTACCCGGCCCCTCCGGGCTGATATTATCCGCTCTTACTGGCAATCTCTGGAAGGAGAACTGATTGACGACCCCTTTCAAATGGAGTGGTTCCGATTCATGGATACTGAGGCCACTGATGATAACGTTGTTCTTGCGTACCAGATTTTGGACGAGGCTCGAATCAATTTGGCTACTGAGGACCCAGTGTGGCCAACCCCTAGGGATTAGTTTCTTCTGTATTCCTATATCTCCTTTGTAACCTTCGGTATTCTGAACCACTGCTTTAATAATATATGAAGGACTTGTTTATGGAAAATAAATTTCTTTACAAAGTTTAAACCGGGCCTGAAGTCACTTCTCAGGTTGCCTACGTTCCCCCTTTTTGATTTTTACAAAGAACAAAAGTTTTGAGTTGGGGCTCAGGTTTACGTAGTTCTTATTTATTACACGTTACATCTATTGATAATACTTCTTCAGTCGATCCATGTTGACCGGAGAATGCAGTAACTGTCCATCCAAATCAGCGAGTATTGCGGCACCCCCTATATCTATTTCTTTGACGACATATGGCCCTGTCCACTTCTGACCGAACTTTCCCCTTGGGTCCCTGGCTGGTTCTCGAATTTCTTTCAATATGATGTCATTCTCATTGAGGCCTCGAGTTTTTACTTTCTGGTTGAATGCTCGGGCGATTCTCTTCTGATATCCTTGATGGTGGTATGCGGCTTTCAATCTCTTTTCATCCAGTAGGGCTAGCTCGTTATAAGGTGCCTGGACCCACTCCAGCTCATTGACTTGATTCTCTAGCATTACCCTGAGGGAGGGGATCTCTAACTCGACAGGGAGGACCGCTTCCATCCCGTATGTAAGAGAGAACGGGGTTGCCCCGGTGGAGACCCTCTCGGTGGTGCGGTATCCCCACAATGCGTAGGGTAATTTCTCTGGCCAGTCCCGGCAGGTGTCGGTCATCTTGCTTAGGATATTCTTCAAATTTTTGTTGGCGGCTTCAACTGCCCCATTGGTTTGCGGCCTGTATGGCGAAGACCTGTATTCTTCCATGACTGTATTATCTTCTCCTTCGAAATGGGTGCCGTTATCCGAGATGATCTCGTGTGGGACCCCATACCGGCAGACAATATTCTTTTTGATGAATCGGGCAACTTTCTTGGCATCAAGGGTCTGGAAAGACTCGGCTTCTACCCATTTGGTGAAGTAGTCGATGGCTACTAGTATGAATTCATGGCCGTTGCAGGCTTTGGGCGAGATTTTCCCAATGACGTCGATTCCCCAGGTTGCGAAAGGCCAGGGAGCAGTCATGTTGTACAATTCTTTTGGAGGAAGCTTCTGGGATTTAGCATAAATTTGGCACTTATAACAACGGTGTACGTGGTTAGCGCAGTCAGTTTACAAGGTAGACCAGAAATAACCTTGTCTGATGATTTTGCGGGCAAGTGTATGTCCGCTCATATGAGGTCCGCAATCGCCCCCATGTATCTGATTCATCATTTTAACTGATTCTTCTTCAGTGAGACATTGAAGATGAGTCCCGTCGTAGTTCCTTTTATACAATCTTCTGGCACAAAATATGAACCCTGATGCTAATCTTCTGAGTGTGACCTGCGTTTTCTTGTCTGTTTTCTCGGGATACTGATGGTTCTTCAGCAGGTTCTAAATGTCATAAAACCAAGTGGTTGAGTCACCGTCCTTTTCATTCTCTACCTCAAGGGCCATGCAGTGTGCGGGTCCTGACTTCTTTAGTACCGTAAGAGTTATTTCTTCCATTCCCTCCAGGATATCGATCATAGACGCCAGGGTTGCCAGTGCAACAGCAAAACTGTTCTGAGACCTGGGGACATAGTAAAACTCCGCACGCTCGAACTTTCCCGTGATACCCTCCAGTCGGGCGACGTAAGGGACTAATTTCTCATCTCTGATCTTCCATTCCTTCAGAACTTGGTGGGCCACTAGTACTGAGTCTCCGTATACCTGTATTCTTGTTATACCCCTTTGTAGCGCGATATCTAACCCGAGTATGCAGGCTTCATATTCAGCCATGTTGTTGATGCAGAAAAAATCCAGACGATATGATACTGGGGAGTATGTTTGGTCCGGGGAGACTAACAGGATGCCTATCCCGTTTCCGTTTCGATTGGCGGCCCCGTCAAAGTACAACTTCCAGTCTTCATCGATCTCGACATTCATGATGGTTTCGTCTGGGAACTCGGTTTCTTCTAGCATGTCTCCCAATATGGGATTGTGGGCCAGGTAATCAGCTATGATCTTGCCTTTGACTGCCTTCTGGGTCATGTAGGTGATGTCGAACTCGGAGAGTAGAAATAACCATTTTGCCATTCAGTTCGAGAGAGCCGGTTTCTCGAAGAGGTATTTCAACGGATCAATCCGTGATGCCAGGATGACTGAGAAAACTAGCATGTAGTGCCGTAGTTTTTGTGTTACCCAGACGAGAGCGGTGCATGATTTTTCCAATGGTGTGTAGTTTATCTCAAAAGGGGACAGCTTCTTGCTGAGGTAATAGATGGCCTGCTCCTTCTGGGTATCAGTCAGGTGTTGGGCTAGCATTGCTCCCACGGCCGAATCAGTGACGGTTAGGTACAAGATTAGTGGTAGTCCAGTTTATGGTGGGGCTAATACTGGGGGGCTAGAGAGGTAGTCTTTTATCCTATCAAAGGCTTCCTGGCACTGATCGTCCCATTCTCCTGGTGAAGACTTCCTTAGGAGTTTGAAGATGGGTTCGCAAGTTTGAGTAAACTGAGAGATGAACCTGCTGATGTATAGCAAATTACCCAAAAATCCCCGGACTTCTTTCTCGGTATGAGGCTCGGGCATGTCTTGGATAGCTCCCACTTTGGCAGGGTCTATCTCGATCCCTTTTTTACTAACGACGTAGCCCAGGAGCTTTCCTTTGGTTACCCCGAACACACATTTTTGCGGGTTGAGTCTCATCTGATACTGGCGGAGCCGATCAAAGAAGGCTCGCAGGGCTGGTACGTGGCCTTCCCTCTCCTTTGATTTGATTATCATGTCGTCCACATACACCTCTACTTCTTTGTGGATCATGTCGTGGAAAATAGCGGTAGCTGCCCTCTGATACGTTGCCCCGGCGTTCTTCAGCCCGAATGGCATAACGGTGTAGCAGTATGTTCCCCACGGTGTAATGAATGTTGTTTTCTCCTGGTGATCCGGGTGCATCTTGATCTGGTTATACCCCGTGAAACCATCTACAAATGACTTCAGGGCATGGTTGGCAGTATTATCTACTATCAAATCGATGTTGGGTAGTGGGAAATCATCTTTCGGGCAAGCTTTGTTAAGATCTCGGTAATCCACACACATGCGGACCTTTCCACTTGCCTTTGGAACGGGCACAATGTTTGCTAACCATGAAGGATATTCAATTACCCGCAAGAACCCCACACTCAGTTGTTTCATCACCTCTTCTTTCACTTTTAGGGACCATTCTGGCGTAAGTTTTCTCAATTTCTGCTTGACGGGCCTAAATTCCGGCTTGGTGTGTATCTCGTGCATGACTATCTGACTGTTCAATCCTGGCATATCCGCATAAGACCAGGCGAAGACATCCACGTACTCTTTCAGAGTTTGTGTGAATTCCTCTCTTTCTATTTCACTCAGGCTTGCCCCAATGCGGACCTCTTTTTTTCCTCTTCTGTCCCGAGGTTAATTAAAAAAGTGTCTCCTTCCTCGCTCTGCATACGCTGCTCCTCCCGTTCAGGGTGTTCGTTCAATCTTTCCAACTCCATATAAGCAATTACAGAATTAAAAATAACAGGATAACGCAAAATAGAGTTTTCTTCATTGATAACACTGTTTACAGGTACATGTTTAAAAAGTAAATCTAGGAGTGACTCTTCCCTAGCCCTACCCTTATTCTTACCTCTCACCCTTACAATTTCACTATTTCCCCTTTCTCCTTGGTAATCTGGATCAGCGTATATCAAGTGTACAGGGTCGTCTCTTGGCTCGTTATCCCCTAGAGCCATGATGTCGAAGAGATCTCCGATCATTTCTTCCTCCTCATCTTTTTTGTCTTCATTTTCTTCTTTCGGCCCGATTGTCAACTTGGTAGAGAAGCTGTGTACGATGTTTTTCTTGATATACAGGTCCTCTTCATAGAAGATTTCCCATCCCGGAAGGTTCTCTCCGTCGCTGTTTCTCCAAGGCTCTTGAAAGCCGCAAAAGGGGAAGTCCTCTCCTTCTTTGACAAAAAACCCGTTCAGAGAGTTGAAGCTTGGATATTGATGCCCTCGACCCCTTTTTTCTTGATTGTCTTCTTCAGTGTGTTGGTACCCCAACCCTTCTCTTTCGTACCTCGTTACTAGTTCCAAGGCTTGAAGTAGTCCTGGCTGTCCCATTCCGAGACTGGGTCCAGGTAAGTATTTCATCATTCTCAGCATATTTGTGATCTTGGTGCTGAGACCGGGTATATTGTAAGGGGGAAAATACTTGATTATCTGGGTGCTGAGAGTTTGTACTTGAGGCTCGTAAGAAAAGCCTCCCAATTGTATGCTCTGGCTCCGGATGCCCAAAACGGGTAACTCCAGATCTGCCAAGGTCCTGTCAGGATCTCCTTGGACGGTGATTATATTCCCTTCGAACGGTATCTTGATCTTTTGGTGTACGGAGGAGGGGAGTGCTCCTATGTCGTGTAGCCATGCCCTTCCCAACAGTAGGTTAAAACTGGAGGGAATGTCTATGATTTGAAAGTCGACCGGAAAGTTTCCAGGACCGACCATGAGATCGAGCTTTAGAGAACCCAAAACGGCTCTCCTGGTTTTGTCATAGGCCCTGACGGATACGGCGGATGGAGAAAGCTCTGAATCCAAGATACCTAAGCATCTAGCGGTCTTCAGGGGGCAAACGTTTATGGTTGATCCGTTGTCGACGAGGACTTGCGGCAAGATTTCCCCCCGAGTTCGGACAGTGATATGGAGGGCCAGGCTGTGTTTCCTTCCCAATGGAGATAAGTCTTCATCTGAAAATGACAGACTTCTTTGGATTGTGAGTGACCCAATCATGTTTGGCAGTTGTTCTGGGGTGGAATCGGGTGATATGACAGCCTCATCTAGGAGTTTGATAAAGGCGGTCCTGTGAGGTTTAGAGGCAACCAAGAGGCCCCAAATGGTGATGTGTACCTACGTTTTCTTTAACTGTTCCAGTACTCGGTCTTCTCCTATTTCCTTAGGAGGTGGTGTTTTCTCGGCCTCCATAAGTGGTGGCTGGTATACCCTTCCTGAGCGGGTAATCTGTTGTATCCAAAGGGATGCTGGGTCTGATCCTTCTAAGATTTCGGATGTCTCTGGCTCTTCCGACCAACTGAAAGTCCCGGGGGAGGTTTCTGTCATACAGATTGTCTCCTTAGGGGGGCCTCGTCCACGGCTGTCCCTTCTTCTCTTGGGTCCATCCTATCCCAGATTTTTCGGAATTGGTTTTGATTATGAGTGGTTGCGAGATCCCCTGATTTGTCCTTCCTAAGTCCTGCCCAAGTAGGAAGTTCATTTTGGCCATCCATTGGTCGATTATCGGATTGAGGCCTGGGGCAACTTGTGCTTTTGCCGGTAGCATAACGGGCGCCTTATAGGCTGGGTCATCCCGAATGAGTCCTACGGGGTCAAAGCCTTCTTCATCAGTGGTCAAGGCGTTAATTCCCGCAGGTGGAGCGTGATTGGGAAGGGGGTTGTTGGTAACATTTGGCCCGCCGGGTGCGGGGATAGTTCCGGCTTCAATAAGGTCCTGGATACGATGGCGAAGAGCCAAGCATCGTTCCGTATCATGGCCTGCTGCTTGATGGTATGCACAGTTCTCATTCATTCTCCAGGTGGTGGGAATAGGGTTTGGTGGGGGGCGCGGGTTGAGTGGTGTGATTAGTCCGGCCTTTCGGAGTAGTTCCAGGCTTTTAACCAGGGTAGTGGGAAGGGTGCAGAAATTTCTCCTTTTCTTGGCCTCGGTGCTTGAAGAGTCTCCTTGTACAGGCCAACTCATTGGGGGGATTTGTTGTGACTGTTGAAATGGGTTTTGTTGATACGGGTATGAGCTTAGTTGGTTTACGGCTAGAGTGGCCGTCTTTCTCCCGGTGTAAGAGGCTTTCTTGGTATCCGTTTCTGCCTTCTTGGCCAATTCTTCCTCTACTTGTGACCCCATACTCAACAGGGCTCTGAAGTGTGGGAATACATGCTTTCCCATACAGTTCAATACAGCTCGAGTAAATTCTTTTGTATGATCTCCAACTGCTCTTCTTCATCAGGCCGCTTGGACATTTGGGAGGCCATTTCTCTCCAGCGGGTGACGAAGTCGCTGAAGCTCTCTTTCTCGCCTTGCTTGGCCATTTCCAGGTGTTTACGGGTAATTTCCAAATTCTCGTTGGACTCGTACTTGGTCATGAACTCTTTGACGATATCCCCCCAAGTTTTTGTGTGGTGTCTTTCCAGATCAAAAAATCATCTCAGGGCGGCCCTCGTGAGAGTCATGTGAAAGGCCTGAGCCAGCTCCGGCTCTCCACAGCCGGACACTTGCATGGATCTGATGTAGGATTGAATATGGGGTTTGGGGGGTGTGGTACCGGTGAATTTGGTGATAGAAGGGAGCTTGAATCCCTGAGGCAGTCTGGCTTCTGGGTAGAGGGAGAAGGCGTTAATATCTGTGATCTCGTCTGCCCCTTTTATCAGAGAAATCCCTCTTTGCAGGACCTTCATCTGTTCTTTTAGTTTTTTCATCTCTTCGCTCTCTCTTGACACCTTGTCGGGCTGTTCCCGAGCTATAACTGATTCCGCATACACTGCCCGGAGTCGGTTGATGTTTGGGTATTCATTGGGAGGGGCTACTGGGGCCGGTAGGGGAATAGGTCTTGCGGGGACTTATGGCCACGGTTGGTATTGGGGATCGAGGCCTTGCTGAGGTTGTGGCCAGATGATGGGTGGCTCTTGTTGTTGGTAAGTGGGGCC
Organism: Lonicera japonica; assembly: GCA_021464415.1. Lineage (NCBI taxonomy): Eukaryota > Viridiplantae > Streptophyta > Magnoliopsida > Dipsacales > Caprifoliaceae > Lonicera > Lonicera japonica. The sequence goes on along the minus strand of CM038465.1, from coordinate 24,070,000 downwards.
TGAATCCAGGGCCCATTGGTTCTTATTGTTAGGATCGGTTTGAACGGGACCGGCCATGACGGAGCCTGTTTGGGGGGGATTGGCTCCTGGAACCAGGGGGAGCACTTGCGATGACTACCCTTGATCTCGATTCGGTGGTAGTCGTTCAAACCCCGGTGGTGCGGTCCGTACGGCTGACAATTCCTCTACTCGGACTCGGGTATTCTGTTGCTTGCTTGTGAGGCTTGCTAGGTTCGTGCTGACGGTCATTAATAAACGATGCATCTCGGCTAAAGTCGGCTGAGGTGCAGACGCCTCGGCTAGGCTCTGATCTGTCTCTCGGTTCTCGCGTTCATTGGCCATTTCAGGTGTGCTTGGTCTTACTAGTCTCCCGATGTGATCTCGACCGGCCCAACCTTCCACTCTATCGTTGCTTCACGATTGTAGACGAAACCACGTGGCGAAGATGAAGGAAGACTGTGATGCTACTCGATTTTTGCCAAAAGAACCATTAAAATTGCCGAGAAGGGCCTCGGATTTTTAAAAGGTTGTTGGAAAGTAAGCCGTAAGGTGGTACATCCCCTACGGCTGTTTCACAAGTGTTTTAACTCGACTCGATCTTATATGCAGCGTACGCGTACGAACGGTTAAGGCTTCAGGCTCCCTCCTATTTGGCAAGACCTTGCGATATACCCCAGGGGCGGGTATGTGCAAGAGCCTTTTGATATACTTCCCGGGTACGTGATTATTCTCGTCACTCGATATACCTCGGGGGCGTACTTGGCCAAGGAGAGTGGAAGTAAATGCTTTCGGTTTATGTTGGCCCAAGCAAGCCAACTCCCTACTCACTTATAATACTTCCGAGGGTTTGGGGTAATCTTCACACTCGTAGAACCAATGCATGATTTGTGAAAGTGCGAGTAAAGTTCGAAAGTTTTGGTTTTACAAATATCATTATCTTGATTACGTATTTTTGAAAAACTCCCATTCTTAGAAAAAATGTTTCTTCTTAATCAATTAACATAAGTAGGGAAAACAGTAAAAGCAAGTATTCAACAGATAAACAAAGGTCCACATATAAGAGTCTAGTTTTCTAACCGTCCCCAGCAGAGTCGCCACTGTGAGAATCCGCAAATGCGACCCCCCAGGTCTCGTCCCCGTTCGGTTGGGCGTCTGAAACGTCGGAACGGATTCCGTCGTTCCATTTGCTAGAGTGTCTCTGTTGATTCATATCATGTGCCCCTATGTACTATTTCTAGATGCAAAGGGGTTCTTTCAGAATCGCCAGTACGTTTTACGAGAAAACGGACAAAATAGTTGTGTAAGAAAAAAGACTATAGACAAGCCTTTCCTTACACGTTTGTCTACGAAACCATGATTCTATAGGGTTCGGAAACTATATTACGGTTTGGGAAGGTGTTAAGCACCCATTCTGCCCTTTCGGTCTTTAGTGGTCTTTTATATGTTTATTCTATGTTGGAAAACATGGATGCTTTTACTGACAGTCTACTACTTTCTAAGTGAAAACCCTGATTTTGGGAAAACGGGAAAAGGAATGATAATCCTTTGTATTCCGAGATCCGATGTTTAGTTTTGAGAAATACAAATACAAGTGACAAGAGTTATTTTTCTTTAGAGAGGGAGCTTCCCGTATTATTTATCGGATAATGACGGTTTTCTCGAGTTTTGACTTGTTTTGAAAAAGTTTGGATCTTATAGTGGAACTAATTCAATATGGAATTGGAACTCTTGAGGGGAGTTCTTCCGGACGTATCACAATCGATGAAACAGATATGATATACCGGGTTTTTAATTTCTAAGTAAGTTTTACCGGTCCGGGTTTTGGAAACAGGATTTTATCCGGATGGTAATGTACTTACTCTTCTGGTTTGCAAATGATTTTTATCAGGGTCTTTTTGTTTTGAAAACGATAGACTATTTTATAACTTGGCAATAAATTTATTCAAATAGAACGTGGACAAAAGAACAGAAATGAAACAAGTACACAGATATTTAATGTTGAATACTAGAAGAGACTTTCTTTACCTTCCCGACAATAATAATAATAAGAAAGAAAATATAATCCGGCGGAGAGATTTTCGGCGATAATGATCTTTTCCTTCTTCAGATATTTCCGAGAAGTCGATTCTAGAGACGGGACACGTCGAGTGTCGAGAATAGATTCGATAATTCTTTAGGAATAAGACGATAATAGAGAAAGCTTGATAAAAGACTAGAAAATCAGATTTAAAACTTAGAAATCTTCAATCCCAAGTTGCTGCCCTGAACCCTTGGGGGTGTTGGCCTATTTATACTGCTCGGGGAAGCTTGTCGCGTGACACTTCCCCAAAAAGGGCATATGTCGCGCGACAATGTGTCCAATGTCGCGCGATAAACGGCTGAAGTGATGTTTCTGACAGACTGATGTGTCAGGGAGTGGATGGTCTGGTGTCAAGAGGGATTGTCGCGCGACATAGTAGGATTGTTGCGCGACACATCAGTGATTGTCGCGCGACAATGTGATATGTCGTGCGACAATCACTCTTAAAAATAGGTTTGTTGGCCAACAAACCCTTTCGGGGTAGTTTCGGGTGCTCGGGTGGGTCCCAGGCCCAAAAACAGTAGTTCTTGAAGGTCGTTAGGGTTCTTGCGGGGGTCACGGATCGGGGTGTCTACATGCATGTGTGTCTTTTATTCGATATAGTAGATGATTTGGTGTGTAGAATATAGCTTACACACAAAAGATCATATCATCGGTTCTTGTGGAATATAAGTTTAATGGTTCACAGTCTTAGATGGAATTGGATACCCATCGGTAGGATTGTAGCACAAGTTTTAGTAGTTTATCTTAACTACAGGAAACGGTATAGTTTTAACTCATTGTGCTAGTACACTTTGTGTGTATTGAATAAGACCAGTTTGGGTTAATTGTTTTTATACTGACTATATAAAACAATTTAAAATCCCATGGTTATTATGATTACTTATGCTCTTAATCTTAAAATAATTAATAGACATATATATGTAGTGTTTGTTGTTTTGACTCATTAAGAGTGAGATTCATTTTTTGATCAATAATCTTCATGAATTGGATGACGATACTATATGTATGATGAATATTAATTATTGACAGAATCCACGTTCCGGTATAAGGATTAATGATAGCCCCTTGAGAAGCTTATAAGTTTTGATCATGTCAAACCCTGCAGGTGGATTATGTTAATCCGACATGTCAAATAAGTTAAGTCGTAAGCTCAAGGATTAAGAAGTCATTTAAATATAATTGTCAGTAATTTAATTTAAATGACGGTTATCTGTAATCTTAACGTGGGGAGAATAATAAGTATTTAATAATAATGAGCTCGAAATATTATTTTGAGATAAAGACGGGAGTGCAATTATAATTATTTAATGGTGTGAATTATAATTTATGGAAGTAACTAATTCATAATGGAATTAGGATTCCAACTTTCCATAGGAAGCCCAAACACTTATTTCTCCTTAAGGTCCCAATTGTAGCCTTATATATACGCCGGCCTTGTCTCTTCTCATTATAACAATAATTCTCATGAGTTAGGATTTGTTCTATTGAGAGAGGAGAAAATCTTGGTGATACCGTAGCCCACACTCAGTGCAAGATTTGATGGCGGAAGGAATACGATAGACGATCTTTAGGTTTTTGGTACTACAGTCGTAAATTAATCGTACCTTTTGATCGCACCGTTGGATCGGGTTGATTTTTGGAGATGTCGTTTGGAAAGCAAAGTTACTATTACTAAGCAAAAAATCAGGATGATCAGAGTCGTTTCGGTGGCGAAATCAATCGACTTTCGCAGCCCAGCGAGAATTAAAAAATCTGACCAAATCGTAATCTAATTCTTTCAAACCCCAGTCTCCTCATATGGATCCTCTACATGATCCACAAAGGTGAAATTCCTTTATTCTTATAGGGTTTTAGCAAAATTTTTTTGTTCAATCTATACGCAATATCAATCGATCCTGTATTTATTTCTCCATCAGATAGTTATTGATTCTTGATCATCCTTAAATTTTGTGGAGACTTAGGAAATAATACCAAGAGCAATATATTAAAAAATCAGCTCGATTCGACGGTCGGATCTTCGAGAATTCGAGACACCAGGAATTTAGCTCGAAAAATCGAACAAAGGCCTTCCCGATGTCCAAGAATTCTCAATATTGGTCAGTAGGTGGGTTTTGTCATGCAGAACAATATGTCAAAAAATCAAGTGAATCCGATGCACTGTTTGGCCAAAATCAAGAAAACCGTCGGTGGCGCCAAATGCTTAATATCTGTCTTGGAGACAAATCCTTAACAATTGTCTTGGCGACAAATGTTTCTTTCTCTCTCCTCTAGCTATAAATAGACCCTTATATCTTCACTTTTGAGGCATGAAAAAAGGCTGAAACTTCGGGAAAGGTGTTCCAAAATTATCCATTTTCATTTTTGAAGATTTGAGGTATTTTTCGTCGCAATTCGAATTAATTTTTTTATCTGTGTTATTTTCAACATGAGAGTTTTATCTGTGTTATTTTTGAAGATTTGAGGTAATTTTTTATCTATTTTCATTTTTGAAGATTTGAGGTAATTTTCGTCGCAATCTAAATATCCAACATGAGAGTTTTGAATTTGTCAAATGCCAATTTAAAAAATTAAATTGTGATAAATTATTTGACGAAGAAATCTCAAGGATTACCAGATATTCAATTCCAAATCGAATTAGCTTCCAAAAAGTCCTGTATTTTGCCAAAAACACCTATTTTGTTATCTATCATTTCAAAAATCATTTTTAACTCTCCCACACAGATTGATTTCTAAAATCGTCAGGGCGAAAGACGAAGCATACGTCTTCAATCCCCACCCCAAAATCTCGGTTTTCTAAAATTATGGACTGATATGTGATAATATTAATAAACATGCGAATAATTGATTATAACTACACGTATATTCTATTTAAGAGACCGAAAGGGCGAATTCGGTGCCTAGCACCTTCCCAATTCGTCACTTAATCCCCGAACCTTCAAAATATCTGGTTTTGCAATAATTGTGTTTAAGATGCTGTTTAATTCATAAATGCTCCTCTTTTACACAAACTTTTGTTTGTTTAGTAAAACAAACTGGCGACTCTATTTTTTTCTTTAAATTAACATTTGTTTTTCTAAAAAATGATATTAAACATATTTTTCCAAAATTAATCGAAAAATCGAAGGAATCACCGCCATGGGATCCGGCTTCAAAAAACACGGGTTCTCGCAGTGGCGACTCTGCTAGGGATCTTTTTAAGAGGATTAGACTCTAAACAAAAGTAAAATATGCGTGGATAATCGTTTCGGTTTATTTGCATGTTTTTTTTCTTTGGCCTTAGTTGTAGGAAAACATAGATGCGATTTAGGTGGGTACCCTATTTCCTTCTTTGTTTATAATTGTTTGAGGAAAATCTTTTCATAAATAAAATTTGAAAATACTCCAACAAATCTTAAAGCTCTCTTCATAATTTACCTCCATAATTGTTATTTTGAACGCACGCACTATCATCATGCATTATCGCGAGTGTGAAATTACTCCTTTTAACCCGGAAATACTGTTTAGTAAGTAGGGAGTTGACTCGTCTGGGTCAACATAAACTGAAAGCCCTTATTTCCACTCTCCTTGGCCAAGTACCAACCGAGGTATATCGAGTGACGAGAACACTCACGTACCCATGATGTATATCAAAAGGTCCTTGCACGTACTCGCCCTTGGGGTATATAGCAAGACCTAGCCAAATAGGAGGGAGCCTAAACCTTATCCCTTCAAACCACACTTGCATTTAGGATGAGTCAACCTAGTACACGTGATTTTTGCATTTTTTCTTACCATCAGTCGTGAGAATTAGTGCACAAAAGGCCTTGTCATGCATACCAATCCTTGGTTTGAAAAGTACGGTCGGTGGCTGTTCAACCCCGCCTGTAGAAATCCTTCACTAATAACAATTAGTAAGGATTTCCCTGTCACTATTTCCATGAAAAAAGCAATTCTAAGAGGGCAGAACTTCCCGATTTTCCAAAATATTTTTCAAAAATAAGTCGCTTCCCAAAATAAATTTTCAAAATCAAAAAGGTTATAAGGGCACCCCAGGAATGTTTATTCCTACCCTAAACCTATCCACAGGGCTCTCAAGTTGTTACTAATGGTTCGTTTTTTATAAAACATTAAAAGTGGTTTTCGATTTTGCATTCATTTATGTCGCTTTCTTTTTTGAGAACCATGCAATTTATTAATAAAGTATCAAACATTTGAAAAAATACCTCATGCGCCTCATCTACTCATTTCTTCACCACTCTAAGGTTTTCTCATTTAGAATACACTGGCTGGTTGGGCTGGTAGAGATACTACGGGCAAATTGATGTGACCAATTTCATGCCACTGCGACGAGTACTGGACTTTCAGAATGATCAGACAAGGGTTAATGATGGAGGGATTAACAACACCGAGGGTCAGCATGTTGCAGCGGATCAGCCACCTAGTCCCGATTTACCAATTGATCCCGGAGCCTTAGCCCCAGAACAACTTTATGAGATGCTACATGGTTTGACTCAGTCCTTGAACACCATGACCAACCAACAGAGGGCCACTTAGGCCCGTCTGGATGCTTTACTAGCCAATCGGGCACCTGTTGAACCAAACCCACCAAATTTCAATCCCGTCCTCAATTAGGGTCAACTTATACCCCCAGCTTAGCAGAATATCCCACAAGCTTCTCCCCCTCACCATGGGCCACATGAACTCGATGCTGTCAATGCATGGCTCCACCCTGACCATAACCAACCTCGACAACACTACAACCCACCTTTCGAAGTGCATGAGTAGGATCCGTACATGGGGAAATATGCAGAGTCAGTGGTTGAACAGGCCAGAGAGAATGAGGCTATTGGTTTATTGAAAGAACAAATGAAGGTGCTGAACCAAAAGGTGACGGACAAGGCCGATGACATAGCTAACATTCAGAATCTATCTTTCTTCCTAGAGGCCAGGTTACTAGTTGGTTTTAAACTTCCCAATGTTGAAAAGTTTTCGGGGGAACAGTCCACCTCATCTTCACCTTAAAGCTTATGTTCGTACTATGCAATTGTATTGAATGAATGAGACCCACTTGGCGAAAGGCTTCCATCAAACCTTAACGGGACCCACACATAGTTGGTTTTTGGGTTTGGAATAACACAGAGTAGTGGATTGGAAAAGTATTGTGAAGGAATTCATGGAGCATTACAAATCAAATGCGGAATTGAAAATCACTCGTAAGCACTTGGCTAAGCAGCGAGAAAATGAAAGTGTCAATGACTTCATCACCCGTTGGAGGAGTTAGCCGCAAATGATCTATCAAATATCCGAAGAAGAACAGTTGGGGTTAATTGTCAAGAACGTCATCACCTGTTGGAGGGAGTAGCCTCGCAAATGATTGATCGAACATCCGAAGAAGAGCAGTTGGGGTTAATTGTCAAGAACATCAAACCCGAGATTCGAAATAGCATGGGGCATCAATATTTTGAGAAATACAAAGCCTTGATGCACATAACCAATGAAACCGAAAAAGAACTGGTGAAGGCTACCAAGGCTAAAATGACAGCTTCTCAGTAGAAGAAATCAACTTATGCTATTAATCAGGTGTTATCTTACCAGAATTCAGGTCCTTACCAAAGAACAAACTTCCAATACCCGCAAGAGCAAAGGTCCATACCTAGCCAGGGATTCTTGTCTAATCAAGGGTTCGTACCTAACCAGGGGTTTGCACCTAACCAAGGTTTTATCAACTAGACCAGAAATATGGGGAGGCCCAGAGATAGACGTTTTTCCCAGCTCCCGGCATCTTTAAGTAAGACATTCGCTGCACTACAACAAGGGGGTCTCATACAACCTGTAGCTCCTCAGACTCCTCCTGATCCACTTCCCCATGGTTGGAACACCAATGAGCGCTGTGAATTTCATCAAGGCCCGGGCTATAATACAGACCAATGCATGGCTTTAAGTCACAATATTCAAGATTTGATCAAATCCTGCAAAATTCCTGATCCCGAAGCCCCAAACATTGTGAAGAATCCACTCCCCAACCATGGAGTGAGAATTAATGCCTTGATAGTTGAAAAGGAAGAAGAGGATCCCGTTTTCCTAATTAAGCCAGTAGAAAAAAAGAAGGCAGGCTCATGGTAGCTTATCGTGTTGAAAATTGTATAGACCGAGGATTACTAAAAAATGAAAGAAGCGATTTGGAAAGCATGTTTTAAGAGATGATGAGAGAAACACCCGAACAAGCAAGTCAATTTTGAAAAGACCGATATACAATCCCCGTGTTAGCAAGTGGATGCGAGAAATGAAGATACTACCCGGTCAGGGGTTGGGTAAGGATAATCAAGGCATTGCTGAACCCATTTTGGTTAAAACTCAACTATGCAGGCAACGTTTGGGTTACCAAGAAGGGAAGGTAAAGATTTGCCAAGACACACTGAGCAAAATGTGGTCTGTTTTGAGAAAAATCACCAGGGCACATATAATTAGCTTTGACTAGGCCAAAGTTGCAGTAGAGTCCAATACCGCCGAGGAAGAGAATTTAGCTAAATGGGTACAGCAGCTTATACACGGTCAGGGAAAGTTTATCAACCGCAAGAAAAAAGGTAAGAAGAAGCAAAGAAAGAGGTGGCTCCACTTGAAGAAAGCCGACTTGTTGACCAATTTAAGAAAACATAGGCTCAAATATCTATTTGGGAGCTATTGTTCTCTTCCAAACCCCATCTAATTGCATTCCTTAAGCTTATGGATGAGGCCATTGTCCCAATAGAATCAACTCCCTATCAATTAACAGCCATGATTAAAACTTTGGGTCTACAAAACAGTTTATCTTTTTCAGATGAAGATTTATCATCATTGGGGAAAAATCATGACTAGGCACTCCATATATCCGTGGAAACTGGAGGGATCGTGGTTCCAAAGGTTCTCATCGACAATGGAGCAACTAGAGGGCATATGATAATACCAAAAGAATAGTGCTAGGATCTGTCAAGCTGAATTTATTGATTGGGCCAATCGAGTTTCCTGCAAAATTCCAGGTTATTGACATCCCATCAAGCTTCAATCTTTTGCTCAGGCGGGCATGGATATATTCGATAGGGCCTCTCCTGTCATCTTTGCATCAGAAGTTAAAGATACCGATAGGGGATGAAGTTATTGTGGTACACGGAGATTGCGATGATACTATAATGCCTAAGGACACGCCAGTCTTAGGGATAGGAAGTCAAGATGTGCAATTGGGAGGTTTTCAGTGTGAACCGAAGGTGCAAGCTTTGACTACGTAGGAAATCAAGTATTTTCCACTTGACACAGTACTATTCTTAAATGAGAAGGTTATTGCTATGATGAATGCTATGGGTTACTTACCTGGAAGAGGACTGGGTGAAAGAAAAATTGGGATGGTAGAACCAGTGGAACCACATGTACAAAGCAGGAAGTACGCCGGTTTGGGATTGTCAGATCAGGGAGAATGCAAGGAGGAATGGTTTGAGGAAGATTCGGGTTACAGTATGATCGATACTTCTCTCAATGGTTTCTTTGTGAAGGAAGGGGAAGACTTGCCATTTTGTGGGTGCCAAGAGCCATGGATTAATTTGAAGGGGGAATGAGTCCCGGGATTTGAAATCTTTTATGTTGAGGATGCATATTACAAGAATAGCCAGGAACACTACGTTGCAAGCCAGGATATTGGTGCACTGATTCTGAGGGAATAGGAAGATGATGACAAAGCAAGCATGATGAAGAGATTGTTTTTTGAAAAAACCAATGCAAGTAGAGACACATGTCACGGCAATCAATGAAGAAGGACAAATGGTCGATCTAGTGGCACTGATCCGTCCAGTAAAGCAAGGGGGATTTCAGTGAGAAAGGGAGTGAATCTTTAAAGGGTAAATTTGTGGGTAGAATGAGCGATTATGAGCTCCTAGGAAAATTTCTTGATGATGTACCTGATGAAGTTTTTATTAATGAAACAGAGCCAAATTCCCAATATTTGAATGTGTATGAATTTAATATTACCTCAATCGAATTTGAATCCATGAATGATATTCCCGAAAGAGGCGAGCAACGAATCCAAATCGAGGAGGGTGAAACCATTATGGTTAACCTAGGGATCGATGAGGAAGAGAAGGAAATAAAAATTGGGGCTGAATTGAATGAAACTGAGAGCAAAGAGTTGCACAAATTATTGAAAGAATATGTTGATGTATTTGCTTGGTCTTATGCCGATATGCCGGGTCTAAGCACGGATATAGTAATGCACAAAATTCACACTAAGCCTGAATGTAAACCAGTCAAGCAAAAGCTCAGAAAGTTGATACTAGAGTGGTCCTTAAATGTTAAAGAAGAGGTCGAAAAATAATTGAAAGTTGCATTCATCCGGGTAGTAGAATACCCAACATGGCAAGATAATGTAGTACCAGTGCCAAAAGCGAATGGGAAAGTGAGGGTATGTGTAGATTATAGGGATCTCAGTAAGGCCTGCCTAAAAGACAATTTTCCACTGCCCAACATTGATCTAATTGTAGATAACACTACCAATCATGCCTTGAAGTCGTTTGTTGATGGATTCGCTGGTTATAATCGGATAAAAATGCACCCTGACCATCAAGACAAGACCGCCTTCATAAAACCGTGGGGAACTTACTGTTACACAGTCATGCCATTCGGGTTAAAAAATGCCAGGGCAACATATCAGAGAGTTGCGACCACATTGTTCCATGATATGATCCACAAAGAGGTTGAAGTATATGTGGACGACATGATCATCAAATCTAAGGAGAGAGAAGGGCATCTTCCTGCACTCAAGGCCTTCTTTGACAAACTAAGGCAATTCCAGATGAAGCTGAACCTGCAGAAATATGTATTTCGGGTAACGAAAGGCAAGTTGCTTGGGTATGTTGTCAGTAAAAGAGGAATAGATGCAGATCCTGCTAAAATTAAAGTAATTCGAGAAATGCCCGTACCGCGTACTGAGAAAGAAATCAGGGGCTTTTTGGGGAGACTATAGTATTTCAGCCGATGTATATCCCAACTTACGCAAACATGTGAACCCATCTTCAAGCTATTGAAAAAAACCAAATGGACAGTGGAATGATCAGTGCCAAGCAGCGTTCGATAAAATCAAAGATTATTTGTCTAAACCACCAATTCTTGCTCCACCACAGCCAGGACTTCCCCTGTTATTGTATCTCACAGTTAATGAAATTGCCGCAGGAGCTATGCTCACCCAACATGTGGCTCAGAGTCGAACGGAACAAATGATTTATTATATTAGTAAGAAGTTGTCACCGTACGAGAGGAATTATTCGTTGTTGGAAAGATCACGTGCAGCGTTGATTTGGGCCACTCAGAAGTTACGACACTACATGCTCACATTTTTTGTCATACTCAAAGCCCAGTTAGACCCGTTGAAGTACTTGTTCGAAAAGCCGGTTTTGACGAATCGCAAGGCCAAATGGGTATTATTGTTATCAAAATTCGACATCACTTATGTTACTCAGAAAGCAATCAAAGGGCAGATTATCGCTGGTTTTTTGGCCAAGAATCCTGTTGGTCGGATTTCAACCTTAGAGGGGGGTGAATAGGGTTTAAAAACTTTAATGCGAAATTAAAAGCTTTTCTAATAATATTTAAGAAAAACAAATTTACTAAACCAATATATAAAGGAATGCAATCAGATAAACAATTAAACAAGCAATTCCAAGAGTAATCAATTAAGCAATAACAAAACAATCAATAATAAAGAGATTGAATAAGAAAGATTGAACCGATTTGAAGTCCAAGGCTTTTTGTCCACACGGTTTTGGTTTACCAAACCATAGTCTGCGCTCGATTAGTTCCCCGAGAAGTTTCACTAATTCCAATCTCCTTCCAGGTGAAAATCAAACCACTACAAGTGTTGTTGTCTCACACACTCTTTACAAATATTTCTTAACCACAGTATTCTCACAAGACACTCTCTTACTAACCTTGTGAAATTTACCTTTCACAAAAAACTAAACAAGAATTTACCTTCTTGTTTTCCTATGAGATTTACCTCTCAGAATTTGAATACAAATGTTTGGTGATTCACACCAATTTACAGTAACTCTCTAAAGTGTGTAAAGAATACAATTTGAAGCTCACACTAGAGTCATCATATTTGATCAAGAAGATATAGCTCAATAGATTAATAATTGATCAAAAATAATTTCATAAATCTTCAGATATTGAAGATAGATGAAGTATGATGTATAAGAATGATTCAAGGTGTTCAAAATGTGTCTTAAATAGTGTATATATAGTCCCAAAAGAGATATAGCCGTTCTAGAGGTTTGGTAGAAGTTTGGTACCAAAAATAGTAAAAAAAAATAGAAATCCAACAACTATATTCTGAAGCATCAATCTACTAAGCAAAACCATCAGTCGACTGATGGACCCTTAGTCGACTGAGCAAAGCTGCTTAGTCGACTGATGGACCTGACTGCCCATCAGGCCAAAAATCCCAATTTTTGCACTTTTGCAATTAAGCTCCGAAATCAATTCTAATTCTTTAGGGACCTTAAAAATAAGTTCCTAAGACATCTATTTGCGGGAAAACTCAAAATATGATCATTTGAATTTAATATGAATTTATTTGAAAGTCGATTTTTGCAAGAATGATGTTTTCAAAGAAATTTTGATTCAAATTGATTTTGATCAATCTAAGAATGATATATCAATATGTATAAGATATATAAATAATGAAATAAGAAACTTTACATAATACCTAAGCAAACACTCAATTACCAAATAGATGAGTCTTCGAATGCTTCGATTTGTTTCTTCAAATTGATTCTTCCTTGAAGTTTTTCCCTTGAAGCTTTTGCATATGATCCTTGATCTTAATCTCCATGGATTTTCATTATGATGAGATTGATCTCCTTGCTAGTCCAATGCCTCATTGACTTGATCGGATATTGATTGAACGATCCTTGTCAAACTTCATTCGAGCAATCATGTTATTCTTGATTTTCCAAATAAGAAATCTATAATCTTAAATCAAGAACATGTTAAATTACACATGATTGATTTATTGTTATTATCAAAATTAGATTTAGACCTTCTAGGTCAACAATCTCCCCCTTTTTGATGATGACAATAAATTAATGTGTGTTTTCAATAACAAGCATAAATAGCATATGAATAAATGATATATGCTCCCCCTCAATCTATGCATAGATAAAATAAATGATTTTTTAAAAGCATTGCAAATATTTGAGATAGTTTTAAAACTAATAAAATATTTTTGATCTTAAATAAAGTTTTCAAAATAAAACAAGTATCAATGTTAAAGACATAAAGCAATTAATAGTCTTACCAACATTGATTGCCACCAACACACATTTTCTCCCCCTATGACAACATCAAAAAGGGCTAAGGCCACGGAGAGAAATGGTAGCCACCATGTGTGCTTCATCGATGAGGCAACGACTTGTATGCCCTTCCATCTTTTGCCAGAAGGCAAAAGTCGGCCGTTTCTTTATCACTTGACTCAATATCGGATTCGTCTTCATCCGATTCGCTTGAATGCCCTTTGAGAGCATCTTTCAATCTCTTATACAATTCTTCTTTCTTTACTTTTTTCTCCTTTCTTCTAACCAGACAGTTTGACTTGTAGTCTCCCAGTTCATGACAATGGAAGCACTTCCTTTCCTCATTATCAAATTTTGGATGAGTTGATCTATCATTGAGGAACTTTGAAGATGAGGGATTGTTGTTTATCTTCCCTTGTGAGTACTTCTTCTTTGCTAGGAATTTCTCAAATTTCCTAGAGATTAGAGCCATGTCTCCATCTTCTCTTGTTGAGCCTTTTTCATTATTTCCTTCATTTTGTTTTAAAGCAAAGATTGTCATTAGATTTGCTTTCTCTCCTTCTTCTTTTGCTAGCTCCTTGTCATGGGTTTTGAGAGAACCCAAATGCTCATCCATGCTCAAGGTCTTGAGATTCTTGGCCTCTTGTATGGCCATCACCTTAGGTCTCCATTTCTTGGGAAGAATCCTAAGAATCTTTCGAATTTTCTCTTCATTGGAGTAAACATTGCCAAGAAGGTCCAAAGCATTAGTGAGAATAGAAAATCGACTATACGTTGAAGCAAGTGATTCGTTAGGCTCCATATTAAACAATTCATAATCATGGACAAGTATATTTATATTGTCCTCCTTGACTTGAGAAGTTCCCTCATGGGCAACCTCAAGTTTGTTCCAAATCTCTTTTGCGGTTTTGCAACAAGAGATTTTGTTATACTCATCCATAGACGATGCACAATGTAATGAATTTAAAGCTTTAGCATTGAATTGAATTTTTCTAATGTCATGCTTATCATATTCGGATAACGATTTGGGAAATTTTTTTCCTTTTTCATCGGTTTTAGTAATCTCATAAGGTCCAACAAGTGTAACCTTCCATTGATCAAAATCGTTAGCTTGTAAAAATGTGCACTTACGATTTTTCTAATAACTGTAGTTTTTGCCATCAAACAATGGCGGTTTATAAATAGAAGCACCTTCGGAAAGGCCAGTTCCTTGATAATAATACATGATCGAGGACTCTAAGATTGTGAAATCATAAACAAGAGAACCTCCTTCTGATACCAATTGTTGGTCGGATAACAACCCTAGAGGGGGGGTGAAAAGGGTTTAAAAACTTTAATGCGGAATTAAAAGCTTTTCTAACAATATTTAAGAATTTTTTTTTTATTAAACTAATATATCAAGGAATGCAATCACATAAACAATTAAACAAGCAATTCCAAGAGCAATCAATTAAGCAATAACAAAACAATCAATAATAAAGAGATTGAGTAAGAAAGATTGAACCGATTTGAAATCCAAGGCTTTTTGTCCACACGGTTTTGGTTTACCAAACCATAGACCGCGCTCAGTTAGTTCCCCGAGAAGTTTCACTGATTCCAATATCCTTCCGGGTAAAGGTCAAACCACTACAAGTGTTGTTGTCTCACACACTCTTTACAAATATTGCTTAACCACAATATTCTCACAAGACACTCTCTTGCTAACCTTGTGAAATTTACCTTTCACAAAAAAACTAAACAAGAATTTACCTTATTGTTTTCCTATAAGATTTACCTCTCACAATTTGAATACAAATGTTTGGTGATTCACACCAATTTACAGTAACTCTCTAAAGTGTGTAAAGAATACAATTTGAAGCTCACACTAGAGTTATCGTATTTGATCAAGAAGATATATCTCAATAGATTAATAATTGATCAAAAACAATTTCTTGAATCTTTAGATATTGAAGATAGATGAAGTATGAAGTATAAGAATGATTTAAGGTGTTCAAAATGTGTCTTAGATAGTGTATATATAGTCCCAAAAGTGATATAGTCGTTCTAGAAGTTTGGTAGAAGTTTGGTACCAAAAATAGTAAAAAAAATAGAAATCCAACGGCTATATTCTTACGCATCAGTCGACTAAGAAAAACCATCAGTCGACTGATGGACCCTTAGTCGACTGAGTAAAGCTGCTTAGTCGACTGATGGACCCGACTGCCTATCAGGCCATTAGGCCAAAAATTTTAATTTTTGCACTATTGCAATTAAGCTCCAAAATCAATTCTAATGCTTTAGGGACCTTAAAAATAAGTTCCTAAGAGATCTATTTACGGGAAAACTCAAAATATGATCATCTGAATTTAATATGAATTTATTTGAAAACCGATTTTTGCAAGAATGATGTTTTCAAAGAAATTTTGATTCAAACTGATTTTGATCAATCTAAGAATGATATATCAATATGTATGAGCTATATAAATACTCAAATAAGAAACATTACATAATACCTAAGCAAACACTCAATTACCAAATAGATGAGTCTTCGAATGCTTCGATTTGTTTCTTCAAATTGATTCTTCCTTGAAGCTTTTCCCTTGAAGCTTTTGCATATGATCCTTGATCTTAATCTCCATGGATTTTCATTATGATCAGATTGATCTCCTTGCTAGTCCAATGCCTCGTTGACTTGATCGGATATTGATTAAACGATCCTTGTCAAACTTCCTTCGAGCAATCATGCTATTCTTGATTTTCCAAATAAGAAACCTATAATCTTAAATCAAGAACATGTTAAATTACACATGATTGAGTTATTGTTATTATCAAAATAAGATTAAGACCTTCTAGGTCAACAAATCCCATGTTAGAAGAAGAAGAAAAAGAACCCAACTTTCCGGATGAAATGATCATGGTCAAAGAAACAGAAGGTGAATAGAAGTTATATTTTGATGGGGCCGCTAACAGGAATGGCTATGGGATAGGAATATTGTTAATTTCGCCAGATCAGGTCCATCTGATGATATCCTTCAGACTCCATTTCGACAGCACCAATCTGCGCTATCTTCTTTCCCGTAACAACACCTCTCTTATTCTTCTTATTGCCATCGTCTCCGGTGGTGGTCCCGCTCTGCGTACCTACATATTAGACCATGCATACTAATCAGTCAATCAAATACATATGTATAATTATGATATATAATTAAGAAATCAAAAAATTTACCTGATGGTTGCACTTGTTGTTGTGATCGAATACTTCGTACAGGCGCGACCGTGATGGTAGCGTTGCTTTCCGTAGTAGAACAGGCGGTGACCACCAGTGTCAATGCCGGCGAGTCCTGCTATGACAATGACGACGAAGCAACGAGCAGGGCGTTCTGCAACGCCAACAGTCGCTCCTTAATCTGCTGGCGACTGTTAGGAATAGCACTAGTCCTGATTGGAGGCACTGTAACCTGCAAAAAAATAAAACAAACACAATTATCTTTGCATTAAACTGTTTAAAAACTGCACCAAAACAACTTACAAAATATCTCATAACCTGCCTAAAAGCTACACTGTAATTGCATAAAAACAGCTCAAAAGCTGCTCAAAAACTACTCTAAAAACTGTTCAAAAACTGCACTGAAATTATTCAAAAATAGCACTAATTAACTCTCCATTAACTGTTGAAAAAACTGCACTAAAACAGCTCATAACCTGCCCAAAAACTCCACTGAAATTGCATAAAAACAACATAAAATATGCTCAAAAGTTGCTTTAAAAACAGCTCAAAAACTACTCTAAAAACAGCTCAAAAGCAAGTCCAAAACTGCCCTTAAAGCAGCTCAAAAGCAGCTCAAAATCTTTATATATTTTATGAACTATCCCCAGTCACTTGTAGCCGAAGCTGAGGTTTTGGATCTATTTTTAGTTGAAAAACACTTCCATTCCATTCACTATGAGCTACACTCGCAAATAAAGCCTATATAAATTACCTATTTCTATGCAAATTAGTACTCCTGAACTTGTTAAAAAAGGAAAGTGCACAATTCCTTTGTTTACAATTTAAGTACAACACACACAGCATGTCCTATAAATATCCAGTTCTAAAGAATCAAAATTTTCTATTCATTGAGCATGTGAATTTATTTTTGCTTAAAACTTTTAAGCTAAAAATATTAATTTTTTGAGTGTAGACATGAAGCAAAAAGCTCCACCAGCCCTACCAAATCGCATTCCTGCCAGCTTATCACAGCTAAAAATTCCTTCCAAAATAACTGAAAATCCAAAATAGTTTGAAGCAGCATCAAGATAAACAAAATTCAACCTCCTAGGATAAGGTTTCACATCATTTACACAACACTTCAAAACCCATTTCACTGTGTGGGAGCATGGAGGTGGTGTCAAATATAAATTATAACTAGAAAAGATCTTCCCACAGCCCATCTTATCTTTTTTAGTTCTTCCATTTTTGGGGCAAGTCAAGTACCCGGTTCTTAAGTAAAACTTTAAATTGTACATCAAAGAATTAATAAGGGAGGATCCCTTCTCTCGTGCCTTTCTTCAACCTAACATCAACTAGTATAGTAGCAAACATTCCAAAGAAGAAAAGATATATAACAGAGGATAAAGCTCTCGTGGTACCAACTTCCAGTATTTAATGCCATATACAGCTAGGGGTGTTCAAAAACCGAACCGGACTTTCAAACCGAATAAACCGGACCGCAAAATAGACCAATTTGGACTGGATCATTTGAATTCGGTCCGATCCGGTCCAAATTTTAAAGGACCGAAATAGTTCTATCCGGTCTTCGGTCTTGCATTTTAATAATTCGGTCGGACCGAACCGGACCAGACCGGTTTTAATATATATATTTAAATATATATTATTAATATATAATATGAATACTCAAATTAAACCCTAAAACTAAGACCCACACAGTCGCGCAACTCACAAAACTCACGCCGCTCTCCTCTCCTTCTCTCTCCCCCTCACTCGTCTCTTCAAACCCTTACTGAAACACCTCTGTCTCTCTCCATAGCCATGCATTTAGCACCTTCTGGTTGCTGTCCAGAGGGTGCTAAATGCATTTAGCACCTTGTCCAGGGGGTGCTAAATGCGTTTAGCACCTTCTGGTTGTTGTCCAGGTGGTGCTAAATGCATTTAGTACCTTCTGGTTGTTGTCTAGGTCGTGCTAAATGCATTTAGAACCTTCTGGTTGCTGTCCAGGTGGTGCTAAATGCATTTAGCACCTTGTCCAGGGGGTGCTAAATACATTTAGCACCTTCTGATTGTTGTCCAGGTAGTGCACCTTGTCCAGGGGGTGCTAAATACATTTAGCACCTTCTGATCGTTATCCAGGTAGTGCTAAATGCATTTAGCACCTTCTGGTTGTGGTGCTAAATGCTCTGGTTGTTGTCCAGGTGGTGCTAAATGCACTTACCACCTTCTTTGTGCAGAAAATGCGACTTTTTTTTTAGGTTACTTTTGTGCAGCAAATGCAACTATTTTTTTGAAGTTGCTTTTGTGCAAAAAATGCAAAAAAAATAATCCACTTAAACTGTGAAAAAAACAATCAATATATTATTGTTGTGCAAATTTTTTTTTATCCAATACAACTTTTGGGCCCAAAAAAAAAACCCAGACCGAATGGACCGACCGAAACCGGACCGAACTGGTCTGGTCCGGTCTTCACAAGCGTTTTGGTCCGGTCCGATCTTCTAAATTTTAGGACCGAAATATCCGGTCCGGTCCTATACTATTCGGTACGATCAACCGGACCGTGCACACCCCTATATATAGCTATATACAATAAGAAAGTATTAAAGTGATGTAGACATGACCAATTAAAAATTAAATTAAAAAAAATTAGAAAATAAAGGTTAAAGAGAAATACAAATTATATTCGCATTAAAATGAGACGGATACCAAGTATTTCTCAAGAATCTAAAGTATTGAAGGCACTCATAGCCAAATATGGTAGACACTTGTTGAAATAGAAAGCTGATTGTGAGTTCATCAAGTTTCAGTACTATTCATCATAAAATGAACTAAGTGAAAATAGAAAGAAATTTAATACCCACATAAGTTGGAATGAAATAAAAGGTGTCTAGCTTTTACCATCTCCCCAACAGAAGAAACTGATATGGACTTATGAAGAAATTTATAATTGCAATTTTAAAATTTAAATATGGCATTAAATTTAAAATCATATAAACTTTACCATCTCCCCAGTGAGGCACAAAAAAAAAATTTAATTACTTATTTTTGGGGATAAAAAAAAAATTAAATATATTCATATATATATATATAAACCCAAAAATTAAACTGTACTCAAGAAACCCATATCCGCGAGTTAGCCCAGGCGGTAAGACCGAAATGTTCCACACGGTTAATGATACAATTATTAATATGGCTAGAGCAAAATATTTAATTAATTTATTCAGTAAAATATATAACTAAGAAAATTAAGTCTATTACATTGGCAGTTTCAGAAGTACCAAGAAAAGAAAATGATACTATTATTTTTATACTTGAGTATATAATGATTTTCCACAAGAGTGTGTGGGATTTTTTGTATCCCATAAAAAATGAAACAAGTCCACCCATTTTCACCGAGGAAGATCGCCCTATCTACAAATATTATATATGTATACAGTCATATGAAACTTGATTTGATTTTACATAAAAGTAAACAAAATACCTATATACAATTGGAGTTAAAAGTGAAACAATATATATATATTTGTAAAAAAAAGTACATGACACAATATAGGCAAAGCAAAAGTAATTAAATTGAAACTAGCCACGTGCATGACTAAACTAATTAAATTGAAGAAGCGTACAATTTAGTTACATGTTAGGTTGCCCACGCAAAATTTGCATAGTTGGATGGAGTTCATCTAAATTCAAACAATTCAATTGATCTATTCCACTTATTAATTTAATGTTAAATTTCTACACTTCTAATATAAGATAAGGTATTTAATTGAGGGTAACTAATGCAGGGAAATTATTAAGAGATATGCCCTAGCAACAAATTGACAAGAAATCAAGAAGAATAAGAACAACTATAAAGAAGAAGAAGAGCACAAATTATAAAAGAAAAGATTTAAAAAGAACTAAACCAAATAAAAATTAAAAAGTAGACAGCAAATAAAATAATAAGTCAACCAATTCATTCCTCCCTTGTCCTGTCCATTTCGAAAAGAGATTACACCATACTTTTAATATAAGAGGAGTTTTCAATTCAACCAATCAAAATTTCAAAAATAAAAGTTCAACCAATCAAGTAGTACCCAGAGAGGCCTTATTTTCAGGGGGGATGTATTAATCAGCTGGACTTCAATCATCTCTCTCTTTCTGCATATTAGTTAAGGGGAACAAGAGTCCCAAATTCCGCCAAATCCCTAACTTGATTATTTCTCTTTTTATTATTCTAAATAAAGAATTATGTTAGCAAATATATGGATTTCATTCACTGTGACAGAGTTTTTGTGTTTGGTTTTGGTTTTTGTTTAGGAGAAGATTTCTCCTTTCAAACAGCAACAAAAAGCAACAAACAGAGCATCAAAGTTATTGTAATTTGAGAGAGAAAGAGAGAGAGAGAGAGAGAGAGAGAGAGAGAGAGATAGAGTACTACCTTTAAGATTGAAGGTTTGAGGAAACTAAGTAGCAAGGCGAGGTGTCAGCACACTTTGTCGGAGACACGAATAAACTAGAGAGGATAGAAGGAAGAACTCTTGCTCACAGGCTCACTCACGCAGACGATTTGGGGAAGAACAGAAGAAGGCAATGCTGTGTGGAGGAGTGACGATCGGAGAGTGGGATCTAAAGGAGAAAAAATTAGACTAGGTTGATGGTGTCTGGGGAATGGGTGAAGCATGGAGATGGAGGATGCGAGAGAGAGAGATGTCGATGGTGGCTGGGGAATGGGGGCAGCGTGGAGATGGAGGAGGTGAGAGAGAGAGATGTGAGAGTGAGAGTGAGTGAAAAATATTAGGTCTAGCTAGGAATTAGGGATTTATATCACACACTTAGGCGACACAGTATTTTCGTATGTCTCTTAAGATTACCTCTTAGGCGACATATATAAATATCCATGTTGCCTAAGTAAAAAAAAAAAATTCCCTCTATTTTTTTCGCTGGAAATTAGAATCCTTTTTTTTTTTAAATAGTCTTAGGCAACATACTAATTAATATATGTCGCTTAAGAGTACACTTAGGAGACATACATATATTAGTATGTCGCCTAAGAGTCTTTTGTTATTAAAATTAAATTTTTTTTTGTCTGTATTATAAAATATCATGTTTGGCCAAATATATTTTTAAAAAATATATGAATCTAACGGTTAAAAATATATACTTATTTTTACATATGACATTGGGTTTAATTTGTTAAAAACTTATTTTTTTCTAGATCAAAAAATATGATTAAAAGATTACGGTTAAAAATTAAAAATAAGTTGGTTGAATCCAATCTACTTTTAGTTTTCCTAACATGAAGATATATTGAACCTAAGGTTGTCGATTTAGAGTCATCACTTAATTAATCATGTTTGGAAAAATTAATTCACTTAGGCTTCGTTTGATTCAGCTCTTAGGGTCAGTGGGATTAATAAAACAAGTATTAATAGTACTAAAATATTAATCCTACTATTAATTTAATACCAATACCTTGTTTAATTCATACAGTATTAATATTGGGATATCTCATACTGATGTTAATACCATGTTTGGTTCTGTAACTTGTATACATGAGTATGTTTTGGAATAACAAAAATATGATGACGACGATGACGATGACGATAATAATAATAATAATAATAATAATAATAATAATAATAATAATAATAATAATAATAATAATAATAATGATAATGATAATAATAATAATAATAATAATGATAATAATAATAATAATGATAATGATAATGATAATAATAATAATAATAATAATAATAATAATAATGATAATAATAATAATAATAATAATATCAATAATAATAATAATAATAATAATAATAATAATAATAATAATAATAATAATAATAATAATAATAGTACTAGTAGTAGTAGTAGTAGTAGTGAAACCGATCGATTGAATTACAAATAATAACAATACAACATCAATTGTAGTCATCATCATCACTCTGATCCTCATCTTCATCGGCATCGTCAGTTAAAAGATCATTGTTAGTAGTAGTGAAACCGATCGATTGAATTACAAATAATAACAATACAACATCAATTGTAGTCATCATCATCATTTTGATTCTCATCTTGATCCTCATCTTCATCGTCGTCGTTAGTTAAAAGATCATTGTTAAACCCTTTTGCATCGTCGGAGTCCTCATTCTCGTCATAATCGTCATCCTCCTCGTCGTCGTCGTCGTCGGGAATATCTATTTGCGGTACTAAACTAAAGTCGATAAATAAACTAGATATTGGAAAACATATTGCATCAGGCTCTTGATACGGTTCATCTACTTCATATAGTGGACCGACGGTTGCATCCCTTACAAGTGTGCTTTCACTGTACGTACCTCTATGAGACATCATGTTGACGACTTTCCAAGCCTCACCAGCCAACGGATCATCTATATAGAACACTTGTCTTGCTATATTGGCAAGAATAAATGGGAACTTGTCGTACCAACTAGGGTCTGTGTTGTACCACTTACACCTGAATAACACAGCCGGCATGCCTCCTATATACCTTAGTTCGACAACTGCCTGCAGAATCCTATAGTACATGACGTCACCGGCCACTACCATCACTCCACTATTCTGAGTCTTTCGGATCTGGTCTCGACGCTGACTAACAAACTTGACACCGTTTACGTCACACTATGAATAAATGGTGCAACGCGCAGGTATAGATGCCAGAATTTGTAGTTCTCGTTTGTGTTTAGGAGCACCTCTAATTCGCTGATCGTTTATCTGCATAATAATATTACATGGAACATCAGTTAAATGTAATATGCATGCGACAATAACAAGTAAATAGAGGCTGAATATTTACCCATTTAGGGAAATGTCCAAGAAACTACTTAATACGCCGTTCGTCAGTCCCATTTGGAGCTAATTCCGTAAATTGACCGCGGTGAATGCTTATGAACCATTTTTCTTCAAGACATTTTTCGATTACACACCAGTGAGTCTTTGCAATTTCTACTCTAGTCAGACCGATGATCCTAATGCAACCGCTAGGCTTCACGAGGTTGTCAACAATTGAGATGTTCCACACCGGTGCATTAGGGATGACTTCATCACTCGCGTTAGGATCATCCAGATAGTTTTTGATATAAGCCACACACTCGTGCATAATGTTTCGTTCAGCGATATAGCCCTCTGGGTAATGTTTGTTTCCCAGATCTTTCTTGAATTCTCCGAGCTGCCTGTAAAATTGCATAGTTATATAGACAAATATAAAAAATTATAGACAAATTAAATAGTATAAATTGTACAATCATACCTTTCAATGAAAAACATCCAGGTAAAATGTACGGGTCCGGTGAGCAGGACCTGTTCGGGTAGGTGGATGTAGAGATGGACCATGATGGTAAAGAAAGATGGGGGAAATATCATCTCCAATTTGCATAGAATCATGAAAATATCGGTTAGCATTTGATAGACGTTCGATTTCGTCAACACTTGGGCGCATATCATTTGGAAGAATCTGGATAGTTCAATTAGCGCGTCAGTGACATGGTTTCCCAAATACGGTTGGATAACCATCGGAAAAACACGCTGAAGCATGACATGACAGTCGTGAGTCTTCAATCCATAAAACTTTTTATCAGAGACTTTTACCTTATTCTTTAGGCTTCCTTCATAACCTCTTAGATACCTTATAATAGCAATATGATCAAATACCTCCCTCTGATCCCTAGGCCGAACTATAAAATCCGCCTGAGGTAGTGTCGTTTTGCCTGACGACAATTTTTTTGCCCAAAGATGCCTGCGTATGCCCATCTTCTCTAGATTTGCGCGAGATTTTGCATCGTCCTTAGTCTTTGCATCAAGGCCTAAAACGGTGCCAAAGACGTTGTCGCAAACATTCTTTTCGATGTGCATAACATCTAATGCATGTCTCACACTCGATGAGGTCCAGTAAGGCAGCTCCCAGAATATACTGACGTGAGTCCAACACAATCTCGTTTTAGCTCCCTGAAAAGTGGATGCAAACTCAATACAATGGAAATAAGATTACAAACTGAATTAAGATTACAAACATGATTAAAGGAGTACCTGTCTAAAATTATTATGCGGATACAGAGAAAGCTGAGGGTAGGTATGTCTCTTGGTAGCTTCGCACACCTGTCTCGCAGACAGAGTTGGTGGGGCCTGCCTGAACTCATTCTTCCCATTAAACGATGCCGGTTGCATCCGACAAGGGTGATCTTCGGGTAGCCATCTACGAGCGCCCTGGTACGACATCTTGGAATTACTGTGCACTGCATAAATATCTTCTAAACACTTGGGACATGCCTTATACCCTTTCGTTTGAGTGCCTACTAACATCCCTAATCCTGGAAAGTCGCTAATAGTCCATATCACGGCTGCCCTCATATTGAATGTCTCTTCACCGTATCGATCCCAAGTTGAAACCCCTGTCTCCCACAACATCTTAAGCTCATCGATCACCTGTAACACCCGGTTTCCTTATCGCTTGCAAATCGCGGCCCATATCGCGTATAAGGCTGAATTTGGCTCCGGGTAGCCAAATTGGGTTCTGTAAACGTTGGTATGGTTTGGAAAACTTCCAAAAATTCATATTAATATATTTAAGTGTTTTATAATGACCATAAGTTGTTTCGGGTGGCTCGGACGAAAATCGGGTTGAAAATCACAAGTTTCGATCCTACGCGATTGATGATTTTTGCCCAACTTTGGAAGACCATAACTTCCTCATCCGAACTCCAAATGCATCCCCGTTTTAGGCCACGTGTTTATCTCAATTCCCTCTACAACTTTCGTGTTTTGGCCGAGAACCAATTCCAAATCCTTGAGGCCAAAAAGTGCATGCGAAGCGAGCTATTGATCAAAAGCTGAAAGGGGCACCTTCAGGCCTAGGGAGTCGACTCCATGAACAGTAGGGAGTCGACTCCATCGTGCTGGACAGGTTTTTTAAATATTTCTTCTTCTCCTTTCTTCCTCATTTCACCCAACCATTAGAGAGCTCTTAGAGAGAGATTGAGGGGCTATCCTAGGGGATATTGTGAAGATTACTCTATGCTTATTATCCCCCACCAAATCATCATCATCATCATCATCATCTCCATCATCACTTTCATCTTCTTCCTCCTCATGAAGCCATAGCTAGGGTTTTGGAGCTTCAAATTGGGGGTTTTCATATCCGTGCTTCTTCGGCTCGATTCTTCCGCAATACTTTTAGGGATTGACCCTCTTAAGGTGGAAACAATAGTATTTAAACTTCTTTTCAAGTTATTAGAACATATTTACACCAAATCAAACTAAATCTAGGTTTTCTACTCAAAGTTGCATATGTATGGGGATTGGGTCAATTTCTTTGGATATTTTTGATAGATTTGCTTCATATATGATATCAATAACGATTTTATATAAAAAGCCCCAACTATAAATGATTTATGAGAAAGTTTGGTATATAACCTTAAAGTACGCATATGAGTATATACGCTAAGCTTTGATACGCTTATGTATGATGTCATTTATGGGATTTAAACTATATTTTGGACAAAGTTACAAATATTGGTGGTATTGTTACTACGTTTTAAGTTATAGACCATATTTATGAGATTTTCTACTTACCTAGCCAGTCCGTAAGTATCCTGGTCAAATACATATATATGTTTTGAATAAATTAAGTCTTTAAATCATATTGGGAGGCTAATTGGGAACTCGTATACATTGTTTTATTGTATTAGACTTGGCTTGGGGCCAAATTGATGAAAACATATGAAACCTCCCAAACTGATGATTTTCTGGTTTCTTTTACTACTTGGCGGACTTGGTGGATCTTGTTTAAGCTGAACAACAATACCATTACAGATTTTAAGGCATGTTGGCCTACACACTTCATATACTTTATGTTGAGCTTGTATTTGGATATTCTTGATTATATTATATACTTTGATGAAATGATTTCTGTGATTTCATATCGGATGGCCACACTGTTCGTACTAGATAGATGGTGATTACCGGTAGCGTATAGCCTTGGTGGCTACGTGAGTATTATTGTATCGTGCGCCTTTATGGCGGCGTGAGGTAGCGTATGCCTATGTGCCTGCGTGAGATAGCGTCTAGGTGGACCTGGTAGGTGGTCCCTGCCTTGGGTAGAAGAAACCGAGTTGCCGGCTATCTCTGTGCACAGTAGATTTATGAAAATCCTAGATGTGAGTATGATACGTGATTGATGTGATAGATCTAGTCACGGTGTTGTGGCATATTGTGAGAATCTGGACCCCCGCGTGACCCGAGAGAAGAAATGGGTCCTCGTTCTCGGTTTTACTTGAAAACTTGATTTGTAGAGTCGCTAGTTTGTTTTACAAGAAAACAAACAAAAGATCATACGAAGGACAATTCGAAAACGAATTATCTTTCATACGTTTGAAACCAGAGATTTATTTTTAAAATTGACTTTGCTAGGGTTCGGGAACTACATTACGAATTGGGAAGGTGTTAGGCACCCAATTCGCCTTTTCGGTCTCTTAATGGATCATGTATTCAATTCCTGTCTTAGATATCTTGCAAGTAGTTTGAATTGTTTTCAGAATGGTCCTTTCCGGATGAATTCAGTTTAAAACAATATTTTGAAATCAGACTCGAGCTTTGCGAGCGCCTACGTATTCATTCGTAGAATGAAATCAGAGTCTCGTAGTTCCTTTCGTTTGGAAACTGTTTTTGTATTTTAGTTCGTTTTGAAAACGTGTCAAAACGGATTTTAGTTTTCTTGTAAAATTTAGAAAGGATTTATTTTGAAAGTAGTGAACTTCTTTGCAAGTTATCTAATTTTCTGTATTAAAAAGGAATTTAAATGCAGTATTGAAATTCAGAAAGGTTGTAGAAAAACGTACCTGATGCGCTTGAAGAAGAAATGAGAACCTGGCCTTGATTGCCTTATTTGCTTCTTTCTCAGAACTTTCTCTCTCTAAAACTTTATCTCTCTAGAAACTCTCTCTTAGAAATTCTCTCTCAGAATTTCTCTAAAATGACTCTCTAATAATTTTTGACAGAGTTCCTACTTACTAAAAAACACTATTGAGTCTTGATCCTCTAAAATGAGAGCCCAAAGGTTCTATTTATAGAGGAAAAATGAAGAAAAAAGGCCTGGGTAGCCGCGCGGCTAGGATCCAGCCGTACGGCTAGGGAGGAAGCGTGCGGCTAGGGCGTGCGGCTCGAGGCTGCTCGGAGCCAACCGTACGGTTGGGAGCCAACCGTGCGACTAAGGAATGCGCCAACTGTACGGTTGGGAGCCAAGTCCTGGTAAGCGAAGTGGCAACAAGGTTGTGGTTGATTCCTAACGCGCTCGAAAATCAGGGCTTTTCCTAACAGTCTCTTGTATGCATGATGACTCGATGCAGAATGCTTGTTAGGTTCACACGAGAGTCGCGGATTGGGGTGTTCACAGACCCTCTCGTCCCGGGATTCTTACTTACAAGAAGTCTGGGACGACAATAAGAAGACAACAATTCACGACTCTCGCGTGAATCTCAACCGGTTATTTTATTCATGAAAATCTGCGAATCGAAATGTACCCTCATGGTGGGGGAATTTTGTGATGATTTAGGCAATGTGATCCACAGTTGACCTTCCTCTCGGCGAAGCTATCTCTGATACATCAATTTATTTTCCCGTCTACCCTCAAGGAATCCATCTCAATCCTTCTTCAGATTTTTCAAGCTTACCGATGTTTACCCTCAGCTTGTGGGATGCATCAATCTTACCTTTTACCCTCTGACCGGGCTATCCTCATGAATACTTCTCATTCTTTACAATGTGTTCGAAAAAGTTCTTGGAGTTTAGATTCTTTCAGAATGATACCTTCTTGACTTTGTCGTGATAAAGCTTCCCAATCTTTTGGGGAAGAAGTGGTTACCAAGAGTAGCGGGGTCTGCTCCTATCGCACTATCTTGTTGTCATAACCATGTGACAAAACTCCCTGATCTCATGGAGAATGTGATGAAACTCCCTAACTTTTGGGGAGGACGTTATTGGTTACCAAGAGTGGTTGGGTCGGCACCTGTCGCACCATCTTGCTGACATAACCGAGGTTGTCTATCGGGAGATATTCATTTATGATAGTTTTCCAAAAAATGGCACTCCTAGCCACCCTCAGAAGGAATGTCATATTAGCGACTGCCAAGAGTGGGGGGTCTGCACCTTTCGCACCATCTTGTTGGCACAGCTTAAAAAGGTTGAGTTAAGATTGCCAAGAGTGATTGGTCCTCGCGATAGGACGTCATCTTGCTGACACAATCTGGGATGACTTGTAAATTCCCATGGAACGCATCCAAAAGAGAAAGAAAGGTATGATATGTTAGCGACTGCCAAGAGTGGGGGGGGTCTGCACCTCTCGCACCATCTTGCTGGCACAGCCTAAAGGGTTGTGTTAGAGACTACCAAGAGCGGCGAGGTCGGCACCTGTCGCACCATCTTGCTGACATAGTCTAAGGCTGAACGTCGGGAGATATTCCCTTATGACGGTTTTCAAGAAATGGCGCTCCTGGCCACCCTCAAAAGGTATGGCATGTAAGTGACTGCCAAGAGCGAGAGGTCTTCGTGATAAGACTTCGTACTTGCTGACATAGCCAAAAGAGGTGATGTTAAGACTGCCAAGAGCGGCGGGGTCGGCACCTGTCACACCGTCTTGCTGGCACAGCCTAAAGCGTTAGGATTGACTCCGTCAATAGGGTCTTCTTTAGAATCATATTACTTCCATCAACTTTATGTCACATCACATAATTTGAGACATGTTCTTGAAGATTTCTATCCATATTTTCCCTTATCCTTCGACCCTTGTCCTTGCGTTGTCTGTGTTCTTGGCCGTTGATCACATATGCCTACTCATCTTGTGGCAAGAAAATTATGCTAAAGAGAATATGAAAAGTTCAAGTGTTGCCTTTTTTCAAAACCTGTTCTTACCCTCAGTTTGACTCTTCTGCTGTCATCAAGAAATTGGGTTGGTTCTCTTTGAATCTCAGACTTTCGTGCGTAGTGGTGGACTCAGTTCTCAACTCTACCCTCTGGCTTTATTTTTTTTTAACATGGGGATAAAGCTCTTCTGAAAATCTCAGTTCCTTCTCCAGTTACCCTCTGGTTTATCAGAGGAAGGTGCTGGTCCGCATCATTTTCTATTTTTTTTGATGCCCTTATTGCTCCCTCATTCTCATTATTGGGAATATCCGGCCCATCATTTTGGCTTTCGGATCTTCTTCTTCTTTTTTTTTTTTACAGGAGCCTTACTCACCTAAGACGTAGCCCTCTGCCTTTTTGGCACAGCTGTCACTCTTAGTGTGGCTCTCCCTGCTGATTTTTCTTCCTTTTCTGTTTTTCTCACTTTCCTCACCTGGACCAACGGGATTTTACCCTTTTCTACTTTTTCAATTTTTTCTTGTACCCGATTTCTCTTTTGCACCTTCCTCTTTTGCCAGATTTGAACTGTGTCTAGGACTGATCATTCTTCAAAGCTCGGCTCCGCCACAGATCTCAAAATTCAGCTTTCGAGCTTTCTATCTTACTTCGTCGTGCATGTGTTAGTGATTCTCAGTCTGTTCATCTTAGAAAACTAACCAGAAAGTCTTTCAGACGTCCAAGGAGTCAATTTTTGCAAATATTTTGTCAAAACTTTGTTGATTTTGTCAATTTTGTTGTTTGGGATTACCCCCCACTTGTTGTGTGACAAGGAACTTGTCGTACAACAAGTGCCCAAACGACAAAGTGAGCTGGGCAACAAAAATGGCACCTTTTTCCATTTAAACTTTCAAACTTCCTATTCTCTTCTTAGCATATCTTTTTCTTGCTCACATACTTACTCTCTAGCGATCCAGTTGGTCATATATTTCGTGATGATCATTCATGACCGTTTCTGTATGATGCGCCTTTCTTGATGACGAATGGGTATGTGTGGATTTTGAGAGACCCCCTGAGGTTGAACGGATTTGATAAAGATTGATGTATCATCAGATAGCACTTTGGCCTTTATTGGAAGGTCAATCGTGGTGTACAATGGAGCCTTTGGCACACAAGATTCGCCGACGCGTACAGGTACGTTTCAATTCAAATTTCTCGTTTAGAGAAAATTATGTGAATATGTCATATATGCCAGAAAACATGAGACATGCATGCAATGTGGTGGGTCTGGTGGCCTTTTGCGCAATTTTGATTTGTAAAGTTTTTTAGATTTTAATATCATCCCAGTTTAAAATACCCTCAATTTTTATATGAAAATAATATAGTCGTCCTATCTTAGAATTCAACCGACGTTAGGCCTTCTCCTAATCACCACTGAATTGCTGGTTGTACATCTATCCTCGATGAAAGGCTTCGTCCATGCAACGCATTCTGGTTTGATTTTCGGATCTTGATGATTACAACTCATTTACTTTGTAAGGCTTTCGATGCATCAGTTGGGCTGTACATCTACCCTCGGTGAAAAGC
This sequence comes from Lonicera japonica, assembly GCA_021464415.1. Taxonomy (NCBI): domain Eukaryota; kingdom Viridiplantae; phylum Streptophyta; class Magnoliopsida; order Dipsacales; family Caprifoliaceae; genus Lonicera; species Lonicera japonica. The sequence continues at coordinate 24,039,018 of CM038465.1, read as the reverse complement.
TTCATTCGTTCAACACGTTCTGGTTCATTTGGGTTACTCCATGTCTTGACGACTATGATTTGTTGCACTTTGCAAGGCTAATGAGAGAAAATGATGTCCACTTCAACACGAACTTCTCCATGTGGTCTAGTTTTATTCAATGCATCTTTGGTGACATCAGTCGCATGAGATGTGAGATATGTCTTTGGAGATGCTACGTCATCAAAGCGCATTTGGATGCGAATGTGAGATGACTTTTTGAAGATGCCATTCCGTCAAAATATCCGCATTAGATCCTCCACTCCATATTTAGAATTATCTTTACCCCATTTTTCAGTTGCATTCAGAATTTTGATATTGATCTATCAATGTGTCACCCTTGGAATCTTCCCCTATAAACCTTAGAGCGGTCCTTATCCCCTGTTGTAACTTCACACAGAGCTTTAATCTCATTTGAAACCTTCTTTGCATATTTAAAGTGATTTGCTCCCTCTTTTGCAATCTCCTTCGGAGTTTCAATCTTACTACCTTGTAGCTCAAGTATCTTCACTGGATCTTTCTTCCTCAAGAGTAATTCATACTGCCCCCCACACCCTTTATGTGTCAGGTTTTTCTTTGAAACAAATTTCCTTGGAATCATTATATTTATGTAGTATGGGTGTTTTGAAGCTCATTTTTATATATTATTTCATGAAAATGAGAGCGCTTTATGATGTGCATTTTATTCACGAAAGTATTGGCTACCATATAACATGCTTTGTGCGCAATTGACCCCCAGACCCATGCAAATGCAAATGGAAAGATCGTTCTTTTCGAGAATCTGGCAATTATAAAAGGGTAATTCACATTTTATTTTGTTTCAATTGCAAGAACTCCAAAAACAAATTTGCCCGAGACCTTTATCAAGATTTGTCCTTCTCTCTACATCTTACCATATGAACTTCTCTTTATAAACCCTTCATTGTTCCTCGAACTGACTTGAACTATTCTTCCAATTCCTCATCATCTTATTGTGGGTGAAAGAGATTGTTTTATTAGAATAGACTGGGCCTGATGTCACTTCTCTGGTTGCCTACGTTCCCCAATGTTCTAACATTCCAAAAAATCCAATATGGGGCTCAGGTCATCGTAGTTCATGTTTACAAATGACAAATGACAAATCTTCAATCACTGTTGTTCAAATTCTCCAACACTGGTTATAAATCTTCAATTTCTAGCTACCAATCTTCAATCACTGATGGTTTTGAGGAGACGGATCTGGTATCTTTCCTGCTTGGATAAGGTCCTGAATAGCATGCCGAAGAGCCATGCAATTGTCCGTAGTGTGTCCCACATTCTGATGGTATTCACATGTTTCATTGAGGTTCCAATTAGTGGGGACTGGATTGGGTATCGGTCGTGCGTTCATCGGATAGATCATTCCTACATCCTTCAGCTCCTTGTATACCTTGCTTAATGGACCTGGCAGTTGTGAGAAATTCCTTTTCATGTGTCTGACTCGGCTCACTCCCCTATTATTGCTGTAATCCTGGTATCCCGAAGGAGAAATGTTGGTGACTGTGGCAAAAGGATTGGCAGAGTAGTCAATATTGCTCCGAACAAAAGGGTTGTATGTCGAAATTTGGTTTGCAGCCGGGATTGAAGCTTTCTTATATTGTGCACTTAACTTTCTTGCTTCAGCTTGGTTAGCCAATTCTTCTTCTGTCTCATTTCCCACGTGCAACAAGGCTTTGAAGCGGCCAAAGAATTGGTGACCCATCTTATTTCGAATTTCTACTTTCAGATTATTGACGATCATTCCCAATTGCTCCTCTTCATCCATTCGTTCCACCATTTGTGCAGCGAGTGCCCTCCATCTTGTGACAAATTCACTCAAACTTTCATCATCTTTCTGCTTTTCCATTTCAAGATGCTTGCGAGTGATCTTTAATTCCTCATTCGTCTTGTATTGGGCAATGAACTCATTCACAATACTGGTCCATGACTGCACCCGATGTTTCTCTAATCCCAGGAACCAACTTTGGGCTGGACCGGCTAGAGTTAAATGAAAAGAGTTAGCTAACTCAGCCTCACCTATATCGTAGACCTTCATCGCCCGTACATAGGATTTTAAGTGCAACTCTGGTGGCGTTGTTCCTTTGAATTTCTCTATTGCAGGCATCTTAAACCCAACAGGATAATGGGCTTCTGGGTATAAATTATAGCTCTTGAGCTATGTTAGGTCATTTGATCCCTCGGCTACCTTCCGGGTTAAGGCTTTCAATTGTTCCTTAAGCTCATCTAAAGCCTTATTCCTTTTCGAAATCACCTCTTGTGGAAGAATGGCATCACCCTGCATACTCACCGGATGCGGAATAGGGTCGTAGTATGGATCATGATAAGGATGATGTGGTGGTTGCCATTGTTGAGCATGTTGGGCTACTTCAGGTGGGACTTCTTGGTGTATCCAATTCTCAATCAGATCAGGTCGTCTATGTGGAGTATGTGGTTCAATAGGAGTTGGAATATCAGAGTGAACAGATTGTGGCGCGGGTGGTACAAGCGGGGCCTCTTTTATTGGCTCATTCACAACTGGTTGACCATGAATAGACGGTGGCATAGGTGGTGCAGGCGGAGTCCCTTTTGTTGGCTCATTCACAACCCGTCGACCTTTGTCTATCTCTTCCAGCCGAGCCTTGGTGGTTCGCTGATCATCTACTAACAATGCTAGGCTCTTGCTAATGTCCCCGAGCATTCGGTACATCTCTTCCGGGGTTGGTATGGTTACAGTGTCTAACCCTAATACAGTGTTTGTTGGATCCACAGAAGTATGCCTCGACGGTATTCCCCGACTAATATTCTGCTGAGACACCCCTTGATTTTGGTAGGAAGGACCCAGTGGCAGATCCACTTCAGTGAAAGAGTTTCCAGTGACCCTATTCGAAGTTTGCGACGGTTGGTGTTCCATATCAGCTGTTGTATCCGGTCGAACCAATCTACCAGTGCTATCTCTTCCAGCCCAAATGGAAGCCAGATCGAATATAAGTCTTTCGAAGGAGAAAAGGACAAATCCCGATGTGTATAGAATATTTCCCGAAAACAAAAGAAAATATGAACTTTTAATACTTGCCAGATTCCCAGAAGTACATCGATCGAACGACGCTAAACGCACAAAAAGTTTTTCTTTAAGTGAGATCAAAAGCAGACCAACGGCGACAACTTGAGAGCCCCATATAGCGGTAGGGTAGGAATGGAATTCCATGGGTTCCCTAACTATCTATAGTTTTGGAAAATCATTTTGAAAAGAGTTTTCTGAAAAATCACTTGAAAACACGGAAAGTTCTCTCCTCATGAGTTGCTTTGTTCATGGAATCAAGGCTTTCGTTCACTAGATTCTCACGACTGTTGGTCATTAAAATCATGCATAAAATCTTTGTGTTCTAGGTTGACTCCCCTATATCCAAGTGTGGTTGAAGAGGGTAAGGTTTAAGGCTCCCTCCTATTTGGCAGGTCTTACGATATACCTCAAGAGCGCAGGTACGTGTAAGGACCTTTGATATACATCCCGGGTACGTGAGTGTTCTCGTCACTCTATATACCTCGGTAAGTACTTGGCCAAGGAGAGTGGTCCCTTGCGCTTTTGGCTAGTGCAGACCCGCAAGTCCGCGGCCTAATCACGACTCTGGTCCCGAGGTTGATAGGGTAAATTCACACTCGCGAAAATGCATGATAGGACGTGAGTGCGTGCAAAATAACAATCTGGCGGTTCATTATTGACCAATGCTTTAGGGTTTGTTATGGTAATTTACACAATTTTAATTATGAAAAAGATTTTCCTCACATAATTAACAAATAGAGGCATCAGGGTATCCCCCTAGATCGCTTCTATGTTATCCTAAAACTAAGGCTTGCAAGACCTATATCTAATAAATAATAGGAATTAAATATATGATCCATTATTCAAGAGCTTAGTTCTCGACATTCCCCAGCGGAGTCGCCACTGTGAGAATCCGGACCCCAGCGCGACCCGAGAGAAGAAATGGGTCCTCGTTCTCGGTTTTATTTGAAAACTTGCTTTGTAGAGTCGCCAGTTTGTTTTACAAGAAAACAAACAAAAGATCATATGAAGGACAATTCGAAAACGAATTATCTTTCATACGTTTGAAACCAGAGATTTATTTTTAAAATTGACTTTGCTAGGGTTCGGGAACTACATTACGAATTGGGAAGGTGTTAGGCACCCAATTCGCCCTTTCGGTCTCTTAATGGATCATGTATTCAATTCCTATCTTAGATATGTTGCAAGTAGTTTGAATTGTTTTCAGAATGGTCCTTTCCGAATGAATTCAGTTTAAAACAATATTTTGAAATCAGACTCGAGCTTTGCGAGCGCCTACGTATTCATTCGTAGAATGAAATCAGAGTCTCATAGTTCCTTTCGTTTGGAAATTGTTTTTGTATTTTAGTTTGTTTTGAAAACGTGTCAAAACGGATTTTAGTTTTCTTGTAAAATTTAGAAAGGATTTAGTTTGAAAGTAGTGAACTTCTTTGCAAGTTATCTAATTTTCTGTATTAAAAAGGAATTTAAATGCAGTATAGAAATTCAGAAAGGTTGTAGAAAAACGTACCTGATGCGCTTGAAGAAGAAATGAGAACCTGGCCTTGATTGCCTTGTTTGCTTCTTTCTCTGAACTTTCTCTCTCTAAAACTTTCTCTCTCTAGAAACTCTCTCTCAGAATTTCTCTAAAATGACTCTCTAATAATTTTTGACAGAGTTCCTACTTACTAAAAAACACTATTGAGTCTTGATCCTCTAAAATGAAAGCCCAAAGGTCCTATTTATAGAGGAAAAATGCAGAAAAAAGGCCTGGGTAGCCGCGCGGCTAGGAGCCAGCCATACGGCTAGGGAGGAAGCGTGCGGCTAGGGCGTTCGGCTCGGGCTTGCGGTTCGAGAAGGCTCGGAGCCAACCGTACGGTTGGGAGCGAAGTGGCAACAAGGTTGTGGTTGATTCCTAACGCGCTCGAAAATCAGGGCTTTTCCTAACAGTCTCTTGTATGCATGATGACTCAAGACTCGATGCAGAATGCTTGTTAGGTTCACACGAGAGTCGCGGATTGGGGTGTTCACACATATACTGTACAATGACGTATATGTGTACTTACATTGCTTTTCTCGTACTTTGGGATGGCATCTATATGCATTTCACGAAATATTTTATGTGCATTGGCTACTTCTTAATTGAATTATATACATCTATGTGTTTACATTTGTATACACCCATTTCTACTCAGATATGGTTTATTACAGAAAAGCAGCATATAAATTCCTTTCATTATAATACATGGCATGGCATGCATGATTTCCAACTTATTTTCCTATACAAGTCTTATAGTTCCCACTGAGCCCGTTTGGCTCACTCCCATTTTCCAAATCAGGTTTTGCAGGTATTACCTGGGGAATGGTACCCCATCGAGTCTAGATAGCTCTGAAGATTGGATTACCAAAGTCGTTGGGAAACGACTTGTGTACTAGTTGTTTAGTAATATTTGTTTATGTATTGAAATGATGTATTTTAAGATAAGGCTTATTAAGATTGGGACCTCATTTGAGGCTTTGTATAAATGACATTTTCTTAAATGTGGAGTATCTATTGAAAATGGATTGCAGGTATATTTTAACAGGTTTTGGTAATGATCGATAAATAAACTCCATATGCCAAGATTTCCCAAAAATCACCACTTTATTTAGAATTCCCTTTTTATATAAGTTCTAAGTTTTATTACTTCTTACCCGTCGTCGCGTACGACTTCGTGGCTAACCGGGTCCCGGAGGTATAATCCTCTAAATGAGATTTCGGGGTGTCACAAGTTGGTATCAGAGCTATAGGTTTGACGTTTTTCTCGAGGGATTCATGGGTAGATCCGAATTAGCTGTGCGAGCAATTATAGTTTTCCTCGGAAGATCGATTTACATTTTCGTGCGATAAGATTTTACCGTTAGGATATTTGGGAAATGGGAGAATTGTGAATGGAGATGTGGCTTATCTCGGCTACATCCATTCACAAAGTACTTATTTAATTCTTTTGGCCTCTTTCGTAAATTATTTCAGTCATTGGCTCCTATATCGTCTGTTTTACATATACGATTTGTGTTCAGGATTAGTTCTGCCACTAAGTGAGCAAAAGGCGACTGTTGGATTATGTTATAGTCATCCGCCGGCCAACGGTTGACTATCTGATAAACCACCAGTCCACTACTGCTGACTGAGGTTAGAACGTGGCTTACTCGTAGGGGAGTGGCTGCTAAAGTCCTATTCCAAGTGTTTACCCCGTTGTTTCTTTTTCGAATTTCTTGAGGGGTAAACCTAGTACGTGGATGATCGTTCCTCTATATCTGTACAGCCGCGTTCGAACTTGTAAGTCTAGTTATGAGAGAGGAAATCTGTGGATTATATTGAAATTGACTACCCTGTTACGAGTAAACTTTTACATTGTTCTAAACATCAGTTGGCCTGAGAGACCTCTTTGGCAGGGTGACTATCTTATAGTGGAATGGTGAGCAAATTTTCTTGAAAACCCACATGGAATAATATGAGAATGACCAAGTTTGGTCATGTATATATGTATATCATATCTCATGAGTTTGGATTCGATGTGGATGTATGACTGGATTTTCTTATGGATGCCGATACCTCGTGTGTGCCTGGGTTGTTCTATTCCTTGGAATAAAAAGGCATAGTGACTGTGGTGAGACATACTTTATATGTATTTTCTTTTGAGAATGGCCGGTTACAAGTATTCCTGTCTCAAGAAAGGCATTGAATATGATTATTTCGGAAGCGAAGCCTCATTTTGTTAGTCACGAGAGTTCAATTGGGAATGAGAACCCGTTTGATGACCCTTATATCCAATGTATCCGTATAATGCCTCATTCCCTAAAGTGATGGGAGAGAATCTCCAATAATATCCGCAAGGTATCTCACCTTTCTTAGATGCGGTCTTATCCTTCCTTCTCAATAAGGAAACCACAATGAATTCGTCTGAAGGACAATTTTATTCCATCTTCGTTAAGGGGGACCTATCAGAGTAACGCAGCGAAAGCTTGCAGACTAGTCGATTCAAGGTTAGGGCAACTATTGTGAACCTCCTACTCTTGATTCAGTATATTGTATCTAAACCTTGAGAATTTGGTTTGTAAAAGGAATTAGAAGTGAACTCCCTTGGTAAATCTTGAGGAAGAGTATTTGCCTATTGGCTAGCTCTTGTGGCAAAAAGGGATGAAGCCCTTAGTAGAACTCTATGCTCTTATATTTCATTTCCTTTGTTGTTTTCAAGTGGAGTTTTGGACACACATTCAAGTTGATTATGATTTCATTTACCCCGATAGAGGAGATTGGTTCTAATTACTCAATCATTGCATGGTGAAGTATAAATTGTGGCTTAGTGAACTAAGGATTTGAACTCTCCTCATACTAGAAAGGTGCAGTGCCTCTCAGACATGAGGTGTACCCTTGCTTGACCCTTGTTGAGTTAGCCTAGGCGAGATGAGCATTTTCGAGAAATCATTCCCAACCTCCTATGTGAACATCTAATTAGAATGATGTGTATGTTAGTTGTAAAGCAAGTTTTCGCTAAAGCAGAAGTCGGGAGCAGAAAATCATATGTTAAGTCGAAGTGAGTGTTCTAGTGAGAATTTCTCCTACCATAATTCAAGAGTTCAGATGATGATGAGGTAAGCATTTTAAGCTTGAGACTTTCCTAGTCCCTTCTTGATTTTAGTTTGGGATTTGAAGTGGTACTCCAGATTCAAGCCTTATTGAATCCAATCGTGGGCAAACCCTTTAAGGAGGGGAGTCGACACTCGATTGAGGTAAGTAAACCTCATTTCCGCCACCATTCCCCTCCGTCTTATAACTATATATATATTTGGGTGTGTCAAAGCTTGTTCTAGCCCGGGGGAAAAACAGTCTAGATCATTTTATCAGGCATAAATTTCACCCTTGAAGGAGTATGAACTCTCCTAAGATCATGCTAGTGTACAATGAGTCTATTACTTTCGCTCTGTGCTTAGTGGATTCCCGAAAGGATTTTCCCAAGATGTATGACCATTGCTTGTTAAGGGGGAGATAAGGTAAGATTCTATAAGTTTCTTTTACTGGAAATGCTATGTATGACAGATGCATTACGAGGAAATCTTTACAGTTATATATGCAGTATTCGTACCATGTCAGTCGATTCATGACTGTGAGTTGCGATGCTCCGCATCTTAGGTTACAAGATAAGTAATTGGGGTCATAGTTAGGAAGTGATCACATGATCTTGTATTCAGTAGAGGGGACTTCATACACTCTTGGCGAACCTATCCTCTTCGTCTGAAGTTTACGTGACATTCATTGAAATTTCATTCTTGGTTCAGGAATTCGTCTAATCTAAGAGAAGATATTTGGAGAAAGGAATGCATTCGTTAGTATAACTACCGCTTGTGTTTTGAAACGACCTCTCAAGAATTTTAAGTCTAAATTATGTGAGTTATTTTGATTCATTTTGGAAATCGATCCATGCATTTTTACTCGTCTTCTTGTTCTGATTGAGTGGAATTGGAATCCAGTTCAAAATTCAAGTAGGGTACGGAATTTGGTTTCCATAATCAAATGGTAACGATTTTGGTCCGGTGTCACTAAACTTTTGTGGAGCTATGTATCTACGGGCTAGATAACACTATAGTTATCACAACCGAATTGAGAATTGCTTTTATTTAACTTTTGGGAAATTGGCTTATACTCTTTTCTTCCGAGTATATGGAAATTGGATTCAGGCTATCGATATACCGTAAAATAGACCTGACACTTCATTTTGGAACCTTCAGTCATTCTTTGATTCCTTGGGGATGGTACCGTTTCGTGAGAAATGAGACACTGAAAACCCTTCCATATCTGAAACTTAGTGTCACGAAAGAATCTGTGTGAGGATAACTCAAAAAAAGGAACTTCAATCACCCCGTATTTTGAACTAATCAGCCCAAGTTTCTTGAGTTAGAAACTTCTAAAGCCATTAAGAGGTGGATACTGAGTGCAGTGCCTATATCGGGTTGAAGTATTTGGTGATTAGAAACTGGGTTGGTGAAAACAAGATTGTTGCATTCCTCGATAAGTGAGAAGAGAGAAAGAGGGTGCATAAAGAAATTTCTAACTTCCACTACCTAGTTTATGTATATCGACTAGTGGAAAGCGCTCATGTTTTGGTCAGTATCTCCTTCCATTGAAATTCTTATAGAGGTTGTGGCTTGTCAAAGATAATGACTTGGATGACTTTAGTCATGCGGTCTCTTTTCACCATCATTTGATAAGATTATTCCTGTTGTTCTGATCTTTGAGTTTGGAATCTTTCTTCATTGGCTATTGTAGTCTTCTCTTTTAAGGAAGGACAGCTATGTAGAATTCAGAGCCACATGTACATTGGGTTGCTAGCTATCCTATGAGAATTTCAAGGACGAAATTTATTAAGGAGGGGAGATTGTAACACCCGGTTTCCTTATCGCTTGCAAATCACGGCCCATATCGCGTATAAGGCTGAATTTGGCTCTGGGTAGCCAAATTGGGTTCTGTAAAGGTTGGTATGGTTTGGAAAACTTCCAATAAGTCATATTTATATATTTCTTCTTCTCCTTTCTTCCTCATTTCACCCAACCATTGGAGAGCTCTTAGAGAGAGATTGAGGGGCTATCCTAGGGGATATTGTGAAGATTACTCTATGCTTATTATCCCCCACCAAATCATCATCATCATCATCATCATCATCATCTCCATCATCACTTTCATCTTCTTCCTCCTCATGAAGCCATAGCTAGGGTTTTGGAGCTTCAAATTGGGGGTTTTCATATCCGTGCTTCTCCGGCTCGATTCTTCCGCAATACTTTGGGGGATTGACCCTCTTAAGGTGGAAACAATAGTATTTAAACTTCTTTTCAAGTTATTAGAACATATTTACACCAAATCAAACTAAATCTAGGTTTTCTACTCAAAGTTGCATATGCATGGGGATTGGGTCAATTTCTTTGGATATTTTTGATAGATTTGCTTCATATATGATATCAATAACGATTTTATATAAAAAGCCCCAACTATAAATGATTTATGAGAAAGTTTGGTATATAACCTTCAAGTACGCATATGAGTATATACGCTAAGCTTTGATACGCTTATGTATGATGTCATATATGGGATTTAAACTATATTTGGACAAAGTTACAAATATTGGTGGTATTGTTACTACATTTTAAGTTATAGACCATATTTATGAGATTTTCTACTTACCTAGCCAGTCCGTAAGTATCCTGGTCAAATACATATATATGTTTTGCATAAATTAAGTCTTTAAATCATATTGGGAGGCTAATTGGGAACTCTTATACATTGTTTTATTGTATTAGACTTGGCTTGGGGCCAAATTGATGAAAACATATGAAACCTCCCAAACTGATGATTTTCTAGTTTCTTTTACTACTTGGCGGACTTGGCGGATCTTGTTTAAGCTGAACAACAATACCACTACAGATTTTAAGGCATGTTGGCCTACACACTTCATATACTTTATGTTGAGCTTGTATTTGGATATTCTTGATTATATTATATACTTTGATGAGATGATTTTTGTGATTTCATATCGGATGGCCACACCGTTCGTACTAGATAGATGGTGATTACCGGTAGCGTATAGCCTTGGTGACTACGTGAGTATTATTGTAGCGTGCGCCTTTATGGCGGCGTGAGGTAGCGTATGCCTGTGTGGCTGCGTGAGGTAGTGTCTAGGTGGACCTGGTAAGTGGTCCCTGCCTTGGGCAGAAGAAACCGAGTTGCCGGCTATCTCTGTGCACAGTAGATTTATGAAAATCCTAGACGTGAGTATGATATGTGATTGATGTGATAGATCTAGTCGCAGTGTTGTGGCATATACTGTACGATGACGTATATGTATACTTACATTGCTTTTCTCGTACTTTGGGATGACATCTATATGCATTTCACGAAATATTTTCTGTGCATTGGCTGCTTCTTAATTGTATTATATACGTATATGTGTTTACATTTGTATACACCCATTTCTACTCAGATATGGTTTATTACAGAGAAGCAGCATATAAATTACTTTCATTATAATACATGGCATGTCATGCATGATTTCCAACTTATTTTCCTATACAAGTCTTATAGTTCCCACTGAGCCCATTTGGCTCACTCCCATTTTCCAAATCAGGTTTCGCAAGTATTACCCGGGGAATGGTACGCCATCGAGTCTAGATAGCTCTGAAGATTGGATTACCAAAGTCGTTGGGAAACGACTTGTGTACTAGTTGTTTAGTAATATTTGTTTATGTATTGAAATGATGTATTTTGAGATAAGGCATATTAAGATTGGGACCTCATTTAAGGCTTTGTATAAATGACATTTTCTTAAATGTGGAGTATCTATTGAAAATGGATTGCAGGTATATTTTAACAGGTTTTGGTAATGATCGATAAATAAACTCCATATGCCAAGATTTCCCAAAAATCACCACTTAATTTAAAACTCCCTTTTTATATAAGTTCTAAGTTTTATTACTTCTTACCCGTCGTCGCGTACGACTCCGTGGTTAACCGGGTCCCGGAGGTATAATCCTCTAAACGGGATTTCGGGGTGTCACATCACCAGTCTCATAAATATATTGGGACATTTTTCTGGAGACTTGGGGCCAGATATTAACAGTACTAGCATGTTAAACTCTTTCTTTATACAAAAATGTGGCGGCCAATTATAAGGCATCACAATAACAGGCCAAGCGCTGCAAGGAACAATTGTAGATCCATAGGAACTGACTCGTCGGACGCTAGAGCAAGGCACACGTTTCTAAAGTCGGACGCAGATTGCGGATGTAACCTGTAAATATAAATAAATAAATAATTAAATAATAAATATATATATATATATAGACATATATAAATACCTGTCGAAATGCTTCCATGCTTCCCCATCTGCTGGGTGTCTAAGCAAATCAGGATCTGTTTGGAATCTTTCCCTGTGTCATCGCATTTCCTTTGCAGTTCGTTCAGACATATACAAATGCTGCAACCTCCGTGTCAAAGGGAAGTACCGAACAGTCTTCCGGGCAATGCGCTTACTACCGCCTATATCTTCTTGTTCCCATCTCGACTCACCGCAAACAGGACATTGATCTAGATCTGCATACTCTTTGTAAAACAAGGAGCAGCCATAGTAACATGCGTGGATGATCCTATAACCCATGCCAATTTTTTTCAGATTTTTTTTACAGCTGCATATGACTCGGGGTACTTGTTTTCTTTGGATAATAGATAATTCACTTTCGCAACCCACTTGTTGAAGCTTGTGTCTGGCATATTGCAATTCTGTTTCAGCTGCATTGCTCTAAGCATTGAGGTCAATGCAGTCTCTTCACAATTCTCGTATAGTGGAGTCATTGCTTCATCTAAAAGACGCTGATATGATAACATATTTTCTTTAGAAACAAGGTCCACGTGAACTATAGTGTCATCGGCAGGGGAATCGTACGACTCATGAAATGGAAAAGCATCTTGCACAAACGCTATAGTCGAGTTACTCAAAGAATCGATATTGTTACTCGAAGACGCCCTGTTCTGTTCTATTTCCAGTATTTGTTGTAATGCTGAAGCCATGCCTAAAACTTCACAGTGTAGGTGCCATACAGTATACAACAGTATTATACCGTCATTGATAAAGTGATAGTATATGTCATCCAAGCTGAGTCGTGCGCCCATGTTGAAACACCTTTTACAGGGACATGGATACAATCTGGTCGCACTATTACCATTCTCTCGTACGAATGAGAAGAAATCCATTACCCCACAACGAATTGGGGAGAACCTCTTGAGCTTTTCATCCAACTCTTATCCATTTTCACTTTCGTATATATATCATAAAACAATATTACAAGTCTATAAATTTATAATATAAACACAAAATTTATTAACAACTAACAATAATAGTAGCTATATTTCCAACACCAAACATAATTTTTAAAACTAATCTCAACATTTATATTATTTTAAACACTTAATATTTTTTTTAACACTAAAAATCTAAAATTTATACAATAAACATAAAAATTTGCAAAAAAACAATAATACGGACCTAGTAATCAAATAAAGCCAACAACTAACAACAATATGATATTTTCAACACTGAACATATATTTTTTACACTAATCTCACCATTTATATAAACACAAAAATTAGTTAAAAATTAATATAAATAAGAATTAGCTTACCTATAGATCAAACAAAGCATTTGATGAGGGAAATAATGTTGATTTGCCACTTGAAATCGCCAAAATTGCCTAAAAATAGCCCAAAATCACTCCAAAAGCTTAAATCCCGAAAATGGAGGAGTTGCTGTTGTTTCGATGATGAACAGGCTCTTAGGAGACATATTATCTTAAGTATGTCGCCTAAGATAAGTCAGTCAAATCCCATAAAAAAGTGTCGGTGGTCAAACAGTACTTAGGAGACATACAATTAAGGTATGCCTCCTAAGGAAGTACTTAGGCGACATACAATTAAGGTATGTCTCTTAAGGAAGTACTTAGGCAACATACATTCATTGTATGTCTCCTAATTTCTGTCTGGCTGACCGACAGTTTTTGTGGGCTTACTTAGGCGACATATAAACTTCGTATGTCTCATAAGTAATTTTCTTATGAGACATACTATATGTGTGTCTCCTAAGATAAGAACTTAGGCGACATAGGTTCATTATATGTCACCTAAATATGTACTTATGCGACACACTAAATGTAAGTCTCCTAAGTGACTCTCTTAGGAGACATACGGAGTATATATGTCTCCTAAGTAAGTACTTAGGCAACATACTAAATGTATGTCTTCTAAGTGGCTCTCTTAGAAGACATACGGAGTATATATGTCTCCTAAGAGAGCACTTAGGCGACATACATTTTAGTATGTCGCCTAAGTACTCTCTTAGGAGACATACGAAATGTATGTCTCTTAAGATGTGTTTTAGGAGACATACAAAATAGAGTATGTCACCTAAGACCCCATCTGGTGTAGTGTATAAGTGTGTATCTTTCATATGTTATATATATGATTTAACGGTGTATGCAAAAATGGTGTATAAAGTAAGAAATGTGATAAGGTCTTATTGTTTTTAAAACAAAAAAAGTGAGACCAAATCACGGTTTTTGTTTTAAAACCGTGAAACTTTCTCACATTTTTATGGGTCCCATTTTTCAGTTTTTTTAACTGCCACTTGAACTCACTTAAAAGTGTGAGTTTATCTCATGTTTTTAAGAATTACCGTATAAACCTAGTTAAGTTGAAAACTATCACATCCGCCTATTTACGTTTGAAAACAACTATATCTCTAACAAAAAGTCGTGTTTCTCTTCTTGTTGAAAATTCTAAAATGCAAATTCACCATTGATATTTCCACCTCCTTTATAAATAAATAAATAAATAAATAATCCTATTGTGAATGAAAATTATCAACTTGATATTTCGACCAACTCTTCTCTCTCTCACATGTGAATTCAATGATTGATCATTGCCACATTAATTTACTATTTCAATTTCCAGATTAACGACACATCACAAATTGACTCAAATCATACTAAAACTACACCATTTAAGTTGAAGTCCTTTTTTTATACTATTTCTACAATTCAATTCACATATTGTTTCCCCCTCTCTCTATCTGAATATCTCTCTCTCATCTTAGGTCATTATATATATACACACACATGTATTGGGTACGAAAGTGACTACATTTATTTTATATATAAATACATATATAATATTGTTTTTGACGCGAGTTGTCATTTAATAAAAAATTAAAATGAAGATATAAACGTTTATTATGTGTGTGTATATGTGTTATATCCCTGGTACTCATTCTATAATATATAAACTGATGAGCTAGATCAACACATGCGTTATGTATAGTATATTTATTAGGTTTTCTTCGAACTCATATATACGTGCACGCACACAAGGAGGATGGAGTGCTCCGTAGGTTTCAACCCTGCCATTACGTGTCGTCTCCTTCAATTTGGTTTCGCTGCGTTGGCCATTTATTTTATGATTGTGCTATGTGGCCATTTAACTTGCTTCTCAGCATTCAAGCTTGGCCTTGTTGCTATGGGGTTGCAAGCTTTCTGGTGCCTCTTCTTGGCTTTTGTCAACTATTATGCAGATTTAGCAAATAGTTGGGTTCTAGGCAACTATGGGGCTGTTTATGTATATAATATTGGGAATTGGGTAACGTCCACCCTTACATTTGTGGTTGCCTGTGCATCTGCAACCACCTATACTTCTTGTGTTGTTGATGACAAAGATGATTGCTTGTTGCTGATTGGTTTGGTTATAGCTTCCGAACTCATGATCTGTTTCCTCAACGTTCCTAAAGTCACTTTTCAATCATTTCTAGACATATGTTTTTCACAAATATGCCATTTTGGTTAGAATTCGTAAATTTTATTAATTTTATCTGGTTTATATATATACACACACACGTAAATAGTGAGACCGGGAGAGAGGCTAATCAGGGAACACCACGTGCAGGTATGGAGAAATAGATATAAGCTATATATTCATTATGTAGTTTTTTTCTTATAGAAATACATGATCGAAATAAAAAAAACACTCCATTTTTAACATGCAATACGACACAAGCATGAGTTTAGTGACTTACAGATTGCTCTTGCGACATGTACATGCACGAATTTGTCGAAACATAAAAAATTGCATTTATAATCAGTACAACCTTTCGTATTGAAATGGGCTTCACAAATTCCTTTCATACCAGGTTCATCTGCATGCCTAAAAGCCATGCCTCCCAAATTCTTTCAAAAATAAATACAGTCCCTATTCTTATGGAGATTCAGATTAGCCTTCTTTGAAAAAAAAATATACAGGTCATTGATACCAAAGTACAGCCACATGTATACAAAATTTTTTACATATGGACTGAACCTTTAGTGATAGTATTTTGTTGGTAAAAATATTTTGCCAATATTTTAGCGACATAAAATCATTGCTATAAGTCCCTGTCCTTACGGATTAGTCTTTATGAGAAATGTAATATATATATATACACAGACACATATGCAAAGAAAATAAATCGATTTGGAAAAAAAGAAAGAAAAAAATTAATTAACAGTTTTTAACTTTTACAACTTTGAAACAACTTGGAGACACGGGGCCAGACGACGAAAGTGGGGGACAAAGTAGAGGGGATTACTTGCAGGAAACAAAGATATAACTTATTTTTAGCAGAGGGTATGGTCCCCCAAATAATTAAAAAAAAAAAATTTGTTTGGGAATTAGCTACTAAAGTAGCGGACATTTTTTTCATTTCCTTTTTTTTTTTTGCCTTATTCACATTTATTTTTTTACCTTCATTAACTAATCTTATTTAAAGAACGATTAGTTTATAATTTTTTTTGTATCAGTTTTAATTGTAACGCAATAAAATTGGTACATATGTAAACATGTATAAATACATTTGTGTATAAAGTGGTATCAATGTACATCCATCTTAACTGAGGGTAGTAAAACTAGTACACATATGAATATTTATAAGTACATCCATGTACAATACGGTACCTCAACTAAGAAAAATATTATACACAAAAAAGGCTATCAGAAAATGGTTGACTCTTTGTTGGTGATTTATTTTTATGATAGGTTTAATATTTTATGTCTTATTAGTTGGAATTACTGGAGTCTTTCTTTCTTTCTTTCTTTAATTTTTTTAGGAAAATGGATTTGAAAATTTTATTGGTCAAAGGGCCCCCACCCCAATTTTTTTATAATTGTAATTTTATCCTTATTTTTAGAAATTGCAAATATATGCATATTACTTAAGTTTACACCCTCTTTAATTTTTAAAACATACTACAAATATTAATATTGCATTTCAATCTTAAACAAAAATGTTATAAGTACTAAATTTTCTAATTTAATTTATAAAAAAATACATTAGTGATAAGTTTGTCCCCCCACCCCCTTCCCTTAAAAAAATATTGACTCCACCCTGGGTGGGTGGGTGGAGGGGTTTCGATGGTTGTGAGTTTGAGTTAACATTTTTAGACTAGGAAAGTTAGGGTAGTAACATTGGCGGTGGGAGTAGTGGGTTGTGTGGTGGTGGGGGGGGGGGGGGGGGGGGGAGGATTTGGCTGATTTTTGCTGAGAGTTCCATTTTTATAGAGAGAGAGACAAGTTAAAGCCGCTGGCAGTGGGAGTAAGGGGGTGGTGGTGGTTGTGGGTTTGCGTTTCCAATTTTAGAGAGATAAACTAACGGTACGGTGGTAGTTGTGAGTTTGGGTGAGAGTAAAGTGGTAACAAGTTTGAGTTTTCACTTTTAAAGATAGGGTAATAAAGGTGGTGATGGCCACGGGTGGTGGAGGATTTGGGTTTCTATTTTTAGAGAGATCGAGAAAGATAGGTTGGAGTCGTGCATGGGTAGTGGGAGTAGGGGGTGGTGGTTGTTGTGGGTTTGGTTTCCAAGTTTAGAAAGAGAAACTAATGTTTTGATGGTAGTTGTGAGTTTGAGAGTAAGGTGGTAGTAAGCTTGGGTTTCGTTTTTAGAGAGTAATAAGGGTGGCGATGGCCGTGGGTAGTGTTGGTGGAAAATTTGAGTTTCTTTTTTTAGAGGGAGAAAGTAGACATATAGTGGTGGCCTAAGTATGGTGAAAAAGTTGAAGGAGGCATGTTTGTCTTTTAGAGAGAGAAAGGATGGGGTTTGTTCTTCATCATCGCGGTAATCATAATGAAGTGCGGACAATTTTACTAACGAGAGAGAGAGAGAGAGTATACCACACATTGCAGGAAGATCATTTGGCCAAAAACCAGATTGAGCCTTACTAGTTGCATCATGATAATTCGAAGCAGTGGCAACAGATAATGAACCATTAGAAATAATAGTTAGTAAAAGCAAGCAAAAAATAAACGGAAGTGAGGTTCTTCTCCATAGTTGCAATTCGAGTGCAAAATGTTTAGATGAATATCAAGATCAATGATAGCTAGGTTAATTATGCTTATTGCGTATGTACAATAGTCATGTATTTATAGCTAGCACTCAATGATACTCATGTGTATATATATATGTGTTTGCGTACGTACAATAGTCACGAGCGAGACTTGAAAATTCAAGTTCACCAATGTTCAAGTAGCTACCTCCTCCTCCACTAGTCTAGCTTACTCGCTCATTTTGGCATCTCTAGTTATTATCAAGTAGTTATTAAAATTTTAATCCATAAAATTAAGATTTTAATATTATATTATTATAACAAAAAAATAGCTATGTAACAATGACCTTCAAAACTTTGATGTTCATATATATATATATATTTGCTTATATCTTCCTAATTAAGAATAAATTTGTTCAAATACAATTGTTTCGGCATAAAAGAGGCAATGAAATCACGAAAACAAAAGAAATAAAATGTAGGTATATGTATTGCCTGGACTAATTAATAAATACGAGCAAAAAAAAAATATGAAACAATTATTTCAAATATAGTAGTACAAATATTTCTCATAGTACCACATTTATAAAAATAATGATATATAACTACATACATCATAAAGCTACACACAGTTGTGAAGGCCAGTGGTTCAAAATAAAAACTAGTTGATATTTTTCAATCTCGATCTACACAGCCCTAAGCCATCACCCTTTTCCTTTCATATTACCTCTTTCATAAAATTCTCACCTATCCTATTACCTCTTTCATTAAATAAATGCGTGCCAACTAATAATCTCTTCTTTAAAATTAATATCAATATCTCTTCATCACTTTAGAATATTTGTTTTCTAAATTTAACTAAACACCTTTCATCTATTATCTTCACAAAATTACCACGTACACAATTCTTGATCTACTTTTTCAACCTTTCGGAAAAAAAAAGGAATTAAAAGAAAAAACTAGGTAACAAATAAATAAAGGATATTTTATTATTAGCATTATTAATTTCGTGAAGGGTTGCTTTTAAAAGCTCTATAAAACTTACCAGAACATAAACACCTAAAAGGAAAAAAATAAATTTTTACATGAGTATCGTAGAGTGCTAGCTATATATACATGACTATTGTACGTACGCAATAAGTGTAATTAACCTAGCTATCATCGATCTTGATAATCATCTAAACATTTTGCACTCGAAATGCAACTATGGAGAAGAACCTCACTTTCGTTATTTTTTGCTTGCTTTTACTAACTATTGTTTCTAATGGTTCATTATCTGTCGCCACTGCTTCGAATTATCATGACGCAACTAGTAAAACTCAATCTGGTTTTTGGCCAAATGATCATCCAGCATTGTGTGGTATACTCTCTCTCTCTCTCTCTCTCTCATTAGTAAAATTGTCTACACTTTATTATGATTATCGTGATGATGAAGAACCAACCCGCCTCCTTCCTCTCTAAAAGACAAACCTGCCTCCTTTAACTTTTTCACCATACTTGGGCCACCACTATATGTTTACTTTCTCCCTCTAAAAAAAGAAACTCAATTTTTCCATCAACACTGTCCACGTCCATCGCCAACCTTATTACTCTATCTAAAAACGAAAACCCAAGCTTACTACCACCTTACTCTCAAACTCACAACTACCATTAAAACAATAGTTTCTCTTTCTAAACTTGGAAACGCAAACCCACAACTACCACCACCCCCCTACTCCCACTACCCACGACTCTAACCTATCTTTCTCGATCTCTCTAAAAATAGAAACCCAAATCCTCCACTACCCGTGGCCATCACCACCTTTATTACCCTATCTTTAAAAGTGAAAACTCAAACTTGTTACCACTTTACTCTCACCCAAACTCACAACTACCACCATACCATTAGTTATCTCTCTAAAATTGGAAACGCAAACCCACAACCACCACCACCCCCTTACTCCCACTGCCAACGGCTTTAACTTATCTCTCTCTCTAAAAATGGAAACTCCAGCACTAAATCAGCCAACTCCATCCCCCCACCCACCCACTACTCCCACCGCCAACATTTCTACCCTAACTTTCCCAGTCTAAAAATGTTAACACAAACTCACAACCACCAAAACTCCTCTACCCACCCACCAAGGGTGGAGTCAATATTTTTTTAAGGGAAGGGGGTTAGGGGCAAACTTAACACTAATATATATTTTTTTAAAATTAAATTAGAAAATTTAATACGTATAACATTTTTGTTTAAGATTGAAGTGCAATATTAATATTTGTAGTATGTTTTAAAAATTAAAGAGGGCACAAACTTAAGTAATATGCATATATTTGCAATTTCTAAAAATAAGGATAAAATTACAATTATAAAAAAATTGGGGTGGGGGCCCTTTGACCAATAAATTTTTCAAATCCCTTTTCTAAAAAAAAGAAAAGAAAGAAAGAAAGACTCCAGTAATTCCAACTAATAAGACATAAAATATTAAACCTATCATAAAAACAAATCATCAACAAAGCGTCAACCATTTTCTGATAGCCTTTTTCGTGTATAATATTTTTCTTAATTGAGGTACCCTGTTGTACATGGATGTAGTTATAAATATACATATATGTACTAGTTTTACTACCCTCGGTTACGATGAATGTACATTGATACCATTTTGTACACGAATGTACTTATACATGTTTACATATGTACAAATTTTATTGCGTTACAATTAAAGTCGATACAAAATTTTTTTATAAACTAATAGCTCTTTAAATAAGATTAGTTAATAAAGATAAAAAAAAGTAAATGTGAATAAGACAATAAAAAAAGAAAAGGAAAAAAAATTGTTCGCTACTTTAGTAGCTAATTCCCAAACAACTTTATTTTTTTTAATTAATTGGGGGACCATACCCTCTGCTAGTAAACAAGTTATATTTTTGTTTCCTGCAAGTAATTCCCTCTACTTTTCCCCCCACTTTTGTCATCTGGCCCCCCATGTCTCCAAGTTGTTTCACAGTTGTAAAAGTGAATAACTTTTGATTAATTTTTTTCTTTCTTTTTTTCAAATCGATTTATTTGCTTTGCATATATGTATATAGGGGAAATTTCAGGTGCGAACTCACTGTTCACACCTGACCGTGCGAACTGGCCCTTTTGGTACGCTTACCGATGGAATTTTTTGATGCAATTTTATGGGGATGTTCTTCATCGTGTGTAGAACATCTCCACCAAATTTCATCAAAAAATTCAACCTGGAAGTGGGTTAACTACATGATTGAAAAATATTGGTCCAGAAATAAATATATAAAATCCAATATTTTTCAATCATGTAGTTAACCAACTTCCCGGTTGAATTTTTTGATGAAATTTGGTGGAGATGTTATACACACGATGAAGAACATCCCCACAAAATTTCATCAAAAAATTCCATCAGGAAGCGTGCCAAAAGGGCCAGTTCGCACGGATGAAGTAAAACTTTCATTCTTTGTTGAAATTTTTTGATCATCCGTGCGAACTGGCCCGTTTTGCACGCTTCCCGATGGAATTTTTTGATGAAATTTTGTGGGGATGTTTTTCTAGCATAGTTTGATCTAGCATAGTTTATATATGTGTTGATCTAGCATAGTTTATATATGTGTTTTTCTAGTACATATATTATACAAGAAATAATGCATGTGTTGATCTAGCATAGTTTATATATTATACATATATTATACATAATACATATTGTTGTCGAGTACTCCGATGAGCACAGGGGGCCAGCGATTGAGGCGATTCACAGCCTCATTTCACATGACATAGGCAGCTGCGTGCGAGATAGAGTTCCTATGCTAGCCGAGATATATGCAGAGTTGCCCAAGGACCATAAGCAGATTGTGTACGACTACCTTTCGGTAGGGGCTACTAAATGACTTTCATTGTTCATTTACGACTTAATTACTATTTATTTTATTTACTTACAAAAATTTTGTGTTTTCGACTAATGTTATGTTCTGTTTTGCAGGTCAACTATAACATCCCTCTCGATGATAATCGGTTGTTCGACTTTATTCAAGACGCCGCAGCCGAGCGTTACAAGCAGTGGAAAAGCGACTGCAAGCGACATTTCGAGACTTATGGGGAGGACCTCCCTCTTGAGTTCCTTCATCGGCCGGAACAGTGGCAGTACCTGTTGCAACACTTCAAAGACCCCGTTTTGTGGTAATGTCTGATTCTATCTCTTTGTATTAGTTTTTTTAATTCTTTATCTCTCTTTGTCTATATTATTTGCATTTTGGAATATGTTATATAATTAATGATGTATATTTTTTTGTAAATGGTAAAATGTCTTGTAGGCTTTATGCGAAAAAATGAAAAAAATTAGGCGGTCAGTGAAAAAGAAAGATCATTGTTCGGGGACGACCCCGTTCTTTTTTAGGGCGAAGAAGCACGAGCTCAATGGAGCACCCGCCCCTCACATTGAGGCTTATGCGGAAGCATATCAGAAGAACGCCCCTGAAATAGTGGTAAGATTCTTTCTTTATTTATAACAATGATGCGACTTTAATTTAATAATAAAGTTATTGGATTAATTGTTATTGGATTGATTTATTTGCAGGAGAAAATGAGAGCTAGGGTGACGGCTCTCGTAGAAGAACAGAGAGTCGAACACCCTTTGCGTGAGGATGGCGAGGACGAAACGGTGATTGCTCTCCCACTTGCATCACAAGTGAGTGTTATCGAAGGAGAGATTGGTGTGACGAGAGGGACGACGATTTCCGGCTTAGGAAGATCAGGTCGGAAGTTGCCTAAAGAGAGGGTGGAGCTCGGTGTTTGCTTCTCAGTCGATTTTGGCAGAGAAGGTCAAGTTTCAGGAGGAGGAACTCAAGTCTACGAAGGAGGAACTCAAGTCTACGAAGGAGGAACTCACGACATCAAACGAGCGCATTCGCCAGCTTGAGGGACAATACGCAGATATTCATGAGATGGTGAGGCAGCTTAAGGAGACCCGTGAGGCGGCGACTGTTCCAATACCAGTCAGAGATGAACTTGTTTATTAATTAAATTTGTACTTTTCCGACTTTTGTTATTACACTTGTATTTTTTTTGAACAGGTTTTCAATGTTGTAAATGAACTACAATTAATGTTTGTATGTTGTTTGTGAATTATACACTTGTATTTGTGTTGACTTTTTATGTGAACAATTGTTGAAATCGTACTGGTTTGAATTGCAAGTTTGGTTGTGAATAGGTTTGAATTGCAGATCTGAATTGATTTAAATTGCAGGTTTGGCAAACCTGCAGGTTGTTAGAATTGCTCATGTTTCTGGAATGGTTATTTTTCACTTAAGAGACTGACAAATGCTATGTCAGTCGCTTAAGTGTCCAGCTTAAGAGACTGACAATTTCTATATCAGTCGCTAAAGTGGCCAACTTAAGAGACTGATAAATGCTATGTCAGTCACTTAAGTGGCCAACTTAAGAGACTGATAAATGCTATCTCAGTCTCTTAAGTGGCCAACTTAAGAGACTGATAAATTCTATGTCCGTCGCTTAAGGACCTAGTTTAAGAGACTGATAAATACATTATCAGTCGCTTCAGTGACCTAGTTTAAGAGACTGAGAAATACATTGTTAGTCGCTTAAGTGACCTAGTTTAAGAGACTTACAAATGCTATGTTAGTCGCTTAACTACCAAGCTTACGAGACCGACAAAGCCAATGTCAGTCGCTTAAGCTGGCTTGCTTAAGCGACTAATCTATTTCCTTAGTCGCCTAAGCCTTAAGCGACGGAGTTTGAGTCCGTGGCTTAAGAGTTTCTTAAGCGACGGACTCATATTTCA